>JAXGGA010003548.1:0-100857 GCA_038373865.1 Uloborus plumipes | reverse complement strand
AAAAAAACCAAAATTACCAGAAAACGATTTTTTGATATGATGGGCACGAATTTATCATGCTCTATTGCTATTTGTTTTCCTTTCAAGTTCTAGCAAAGAAGTTTGCCTGTCATGACTTGCTTGTTATAAAAATGCTCTCTAATCATTTTCTACCATGAAATTATGAATTTTTTAAGTAAATATTCGTCTTTTATTTTTATGGAGAGCTGGGCGAATTTATACAGGCTGTATCTCAGAATAGCATTGCCTTTATTTTGGTGGCGAAAGGAGATCTATCAACAAGTTGATTCGACCAATGATAGGCGTGCATCTTTTCGCATGTCCAAAATCGAGTACGGTATGCTTAAATGCAACCGTCATCTCTAATCGAACGGAAGCCATCTCATCTCTCTCTTCTCTCCTGCCATCCTGAAGGGTATGTTCGAACAGAGCAACCGGGGGCTTACGGGAGTTCTATAATAGCTTACTGATTACCCAACTGTACATCAAAGGACTCAGGCTGTGTTTATAAACTCGAAACTAGTCGCGCCCGTGCACTCGAGACCAAGAGTGTTTATAAACTCTTTTCGGTGACCTGGAACGCTACCATCCACCCGTGCTAATAAATTTTGGCCGTGGTCGTTCCGGACGCGTCCAACGCGACCGAGGTTTTTCGCCGGACAAATTGGTCACGTGACTTTGAATGCTGTTTTCACGTTTTCCGCTCAAAAAGTGCAATTCAACTCGCAATAACCTGCGTTGGCTGTGTGTTCTCTTGTTGAAAATGAGTACGGGCAGCAAATTTTTATGTGCAGCCATGGGCCTCGCCGGAGGTGGAACTGGTGTACTTACTCCTTGGCTTTCGAAAAGAAATATTTTTTTTTAATAAGAAAAATTGTTTTTCACTAGAAAGATCCTTTTTTTTATTTCTTTTTTTTTACATACTTATATATATTAAAAAAAAAAAAAAATGTATGTCTGAGAAATAAACTTGGTGTAAGAGAATGTACATACCGCTCCTAGTTTTCAAAATGAAAATTTGATTATTTAAACTAGGTCATACCACTAGATGATTTTAAAATTCTACCAAATAAATCATGCAAAATATTAAACTCACGTTCATGTCCATGAGCGCCGGCATGGAGCTGCAAAAGGCTGCACACTCACCCCCTGACTTTTAAAAATAGAATAAAATAATTTTTTAAAAGTACCCTTACGTTAATACTATTTACTATATATTTTTTAATTTTTAAATAATTACTAATATTTAATCGTAAAACTAATTACAAAAATATTGCGACGAATTTGAGGGCAATGAAATTTATACATTTACTAAGGTTTAAAATTTTAATTATTTAAACAAAGATAAAAATACATCTCGGAATTCACTCTAAAAATTAATTAATTAATTAATCAAAAACTATATTTAATTTAATAAATACTTTTAACAAATATATATATATATTTAATTAATAAATATTTAATTAAAAATATATATTTACGAATCTGAGAGCAAAGAACTAATGAATTAATTAATTAAAAATTTATGTAACGGAAAAAAATTGAAAAAAAAAAAAAAATGTTTTTGAATGAGTTTTTTTAGTAAAAGAAAAAAAAATTATTTATTTATTTTTTGTACAACAAATTTTGGAGGTACTTTATTATTATTATTTTTATTTTATTTTATTTATTTATTTATTTATTTATTTATTTATTTTTTGTGCCGGTGCACCATCCTGCGTATGATTCTGCTGGCGCCCCCGCCCGTGTGTTTAACGGTCTGCAAACAACCGTTTATGGTTGAAGAAAGTTGCAGGGCATACTCCTATGGACATGATGTAACCTTCAATACTTCAGAAAAACAGAAGAGGAAAGTCAATTGGATTTCAGAAATGGTGTATCAGTTA
Organism: Uloborus plumipes; assembly: GCA_038373865.1. Taxonomy (NCBI): domain Eukaryota; kingdom Metazoa; phylum Arthropoda; class Arachnida; order Araneae; family Uloboridae; genus Uloborus; species Uloborus plumipes. Next base: position 98,971 of record JAXGGA010003548.1, on the reverse strand, counting down.
GTAGCAGAATTCAAAGCATATGAAAAAAAAAAGCTGACGCTAATCAACAAGCAAATCATATTTTTTCTTTATATACTTCTGTTTACAAGCCAAGTTAATAAATGATCTCCGTGCATTATACGTTCGATATTATAACAAAAGCAGATATTATCTGTAAATGACTTTTTAAAATTTTTACTATGGTATTTTAATTTGCTGAGCACAAACAGGATTTTGATTTTACTTAAATGAACAGACTGTTGGTTCGGCTTGTTTATTTTTTGTTATTTAAAATTGCTTAGGTGATTTTCAATGTAGTAATATATTTGAGTAGGGTCAGGTGGTGTAAAATGGGTCAGGCTCTTTAGAAAATTCCTTAAAAATTGTGAAAATAATATTTTCTTTCTACGTTGCCATTTTTATGTATTAGTGACACCAGGCAACATTTTATATGCAAAATAAGGTGCAACTTCCACTTTGAAGTTACAGATACTAGGAATTAAAAGTGTTTTTCTTAAAAGACGCTCGACTGTGATCATTTTAAAAACTTTTGATTTAAAGAAAATTAAATGGAAATACACATTAAGTTTGTAACCTACTGCATGGAGCACATTTTAAGGAATAACTTCCTGAAATGTTGAAGATAAAACAGCAAAAATGAAATTTTCAGGATATTAAAACATGCGTAGGGTAAAACGGGTTATTTTTCGTTTTCGATTAGGCTTAGCATATACTAAAGAGTTAATTACATTTTTTGCTTACTAACTCATGTTTTGTTGTCATGTGTGTATGTACTAATTCAAAACAAGCAATTTATCATTATTTTGATACACAACTATATCAACTTATAGTGCAAAATAATTTAATTAAATCAAAAAGCCAAAATTAAAATCGCAGCATTTGTTCGATGAACTTCCTTCAGGAAATGTTGTTACGAGGTTAAGCAAAAGTGGCTAATTTTCGCCAAAGAAAGAAGCCTCGGCAACCAAATCTAAGAAAAACATTCTACCGAGGTGAATTCAAATAATGCAGTTGAAGGAACGACACCAACATCTAAGATCTCAACAACAAGTGAGGCTGTTTCTTCGATATTGGAACAAGACGAGTCAAGCATGTGTTTTATTTTTATGCATATTTAAACTTCTATTATAAGCAAACTCTCTCCTACACACCAACAACCAAAAGTAAAGAAGAAACTTCAAAAGATACCGAAAGAGAACACTACACACATGCGGAAAGAAACTTGTGAAATTTCATCGAGCTCGCGACAATATTGCATACTGAACAAGTCTAAAGAGATAAACAAATCAATTAAACTGACGCACAGACACAAAACAAAATCGATAATAACTAAACCTTTTCTGTAAAAGAAATTCATAACAGAATCAAAGTTCACTGATAGCAACCTTTAAAAGTTGGAAAGTGGGAACAAGTTAAGTCTTTTGAGGAAAATGTAAAAAAAATATATTTTTATGCCATCATTCTTCCCCACAATGTAGAAAACGAGCAATAAAACTTACATATACAGTGAAAGTTTTTTGTTTGCGGAGAAAAATGATGTTTGGAAGTATGATGCATCGTAAACAGTGCTAGACATTCCTGGCCCTGAGATGAATCAAAAGGACAATATTACTTCCTAGAAATACACTCAGGCACATTGCAAATAGCGACCCAAGAAGAAATCGTCGTATTGATCAGCGACTGCGTCTACAGTGGTGCCAAGCCAGATCAATGTGGAATGTCCAGATTGGAAAAAAGTTGTGTTTAGTGATGAGTCTCGGTTTGTTTTAGGGACTGATGATAACCGTGTACGGGTGTGGAGGCGCCCAGGAGAGCGGTACACTTCCTCCCACACTGTTCTACGTCACACTGCCCGCATAGCTGGTGTAATGGTCTGGGGGGGGGGGGCATAATTCCTATGATAGCCAGTCCAATCTAATTGTGATGCGTGGAAACTTAACCGGCCAACGTTACGTTGATGATATTCTTCGACCCCATGTAGGACCTTTCCTAAATGGTCTCCCAGGGGCAATTTTCCAGCAAGATAATGCGCGTCCGCATACAGCAAGAGTTGCTCAAGACTTCCTACGTCATTTTCAGACTCTTCCATTCCATGGCCGGCCCGCTCCCCCCGACTTATCCCCTATAGAGCATGTGTGGGATCAGCTAAAACGTCAGATGCCATCGTGTCACTCTGTGTGTGATTTGGAGTTGGCTATAACAAATTTGTGGGCCCATCTGCCTCAGGACAACATCAGGCGTCTAATCAACTCAATGCCGGACCGTGTGGCGGCATGTATTGCAGCTAGAGGTGGTCCAATGCGCTATTGAAGTTGCTCTGTATTTGTGTCCTTGCACACCCTGTATTCGTTCAATTGTCTTGATTTTGAGATTAAGTGAATCTCTCATCTGTATCATTATGTGTATTAAATTTCATTTCAATCCGATGCTTTCTTCTTGGGTCGATATTTTCAATGTGTCTGAGTGTATTTATATACTAATTGTTTCCTCATTAATGAACAAAAGTATGAAGTTACTATTCAATAAATCGTGAAATTGAAGCCTTTAAAGCGGGACTCATTTTACCCCACTAGTGTCCTATTTTAACCCACGCTATGAGGTAAAATGGGTCATTGACAACGCATTTAGAAACTTATTTATCAGTATCAATATTTTGTTTTTTCCGAGATATTTCACTTGAAATGTCACGAGGAAGAGTCATTTGCATATCGAGAGCAGTTTATTCACTGGTTGAACCAATACATTTTTTGCTCTCAAAGCACGAACGTAAAATTGCTCTTTTTTGACCCGTTTTACTCCATTTGACCCTATGATTTTTAATTTTAATGTTACTCGAATAGGTAAGTGAATTTACTGTACATTTCTGATGCAGAAAAATTTAGAGAACAGCTTTCTAGAATTAAATTAGTTCACAGTTCACAGATAATGAGGAGGTAACATTTTTATATAATATAATCACAGTATGTTTGGCTAGCTTAAAGCATATATATATATATATATATATATATATATATATATATATATATATATATATATATATATATATATATATATATATATATATATATATATACTAGCTGACCCGGCAAACGTTGTTTTGCCATATAAATAATTTCCTAGTAATTTCTAGTGTAGACAAAAAATAGCTTACTTATTGTAAGTATGTATGTATGTATGGTAGAATGTGTATATTGTATGTATGTAAGAATGTGGTATATGCGTGAAATAAGCATGGAGCGCTGTGAACGATGAGGGAATATAAAAATAACAAAAGGCAAACATTATTTTTAAGTTATTATAATTTATTCCTTAAAATTATATATCATTAATTAAACAATTACGACAGTAACACTATTAAACAATATCAATCTCTTAATGCTATAGCGTGAACAATATTTTTTGTTAGTCCATCTTTAGCTAACACAAACAAACTGGATGGTTTACCCACTCGAGAGCATGCCACGTATAATTGTCCGTGTGAAAAACATGGTGTTCTCAAATCTAAGCCACAAACAGACATCGTTTGACCTTGGGATTTGTTGATAGTCATTGCAAATGCCAATCTACTCGGAAACTGAATACGTTTGAATTGAATTGGCACATCTGTAGGTATAATAGGAATCCGTGGTATGAGTATATTTTCACCTCTGAACTTGCCAGTTAAAACCCTGGCTTCGATCACGTTTTTCATTAATTTTTGAATGACTAATCGCGTACCGTTGCACAGCCGGGGCGGGTTCAAATTACGAAGCAAGATAATTGGAGATCCAACCTTTATTTTTTAAAAATCTGTGTCACTTTAATGGTCGTTCATATCCCCCCCCCCCTCTCGCAGTGAAAAAAAACTTTACACAGCAGATTTTGCCTAATAACTCAACACTCATGGTGTTTGATGCATTTTATTTGTTTGTAATGATGTTTTTTGGTCACAACCAATATGAAAATCATAAAAAATAGGTACTTTAATTTTTAACATATATTTATCTTCTTCAGAATTTTTGACTTTTAATTTTACCTTGAATTTGACGTAAATGCAAGGTATAAAATACAGAATTTTATAAAGGTACAAAAATTAACATAATATAATTGATAGTGTATATATAATTTTTGAAAAAATAATATAAGTGCCGCAAATCAAAAACCATTTATTGCCACAATCGATTCAAAGCCCCCAAAATTTGGCGCAAACGTCCATAAGAAAATTCTACAGCATCGAAGGACCCCATTGCCAATTTTAACAAAGATCCGACCAAAACTGTCATTTTGTACTATAAAAAAATATGGGGTAGATCCCCATGAAGGGATGTACCTGCATAAGGACATTACAATCATTAAAATCATTAAAAAAAAAAAAACATGCAGCTGTTCGAAAAAATCCTGGCGGGCCTGGATTCGATCTCATTCCATCAGGAACTTCAAACTGACGCGCAAAACCACTTGACCATCGGGTCGCTCATTGAAGTAAGGGTTTACGATAACACATATTGTTTTAGTTCAGTAGATCAGATGTTATGTGCGAACAAAAAAAATTTATGGGTGGACTACCCCTAACATTTAGGGGGATGAAAAATAGATGTTGGCCGATTCTCATAGATACTGGATAAGCACAAAAAATTTCATCAAAATCGGTCAAGCCGTTTCGGAGGAGTATGGCAACGAAAACTGTGACACGAGAATTTTATATATTATATATATATATATATATATATATATATATATATATATATATATATATATATATATATAAAATATATTATTAAATAACTGCTCGTTATTCAGAGTGTGAGTTATTCTAAGTTATGGAACAACTTATATAAAGAGAAGACTGGGATTTAAAAAAATGCCTCCGCTTTTAATGGTGTCCGTTAAGGGAGGTTCTAAATAGATTTTGCTTTGACAAGCAATGAAAATACTTTTTGATTCAGGCAATTTCTTTATTTTTGCTGAATTTTTTTTTATACCCAGATGATAAAAATCGTTTAGTTACTCTCCTGGTGCCAGGCGCGGATCCAGGAATTCTCTCAGGAGGGGGCAGTTTAATTTTCAATTCGGTGCCCACCTAAAGAATTTTTTGGTGCCCCCCCCAATTAAAATGATTTAATAAAGTGGGGAAAATGCTTTTGGTCTGTTATTCATTTTCTTCAGATTTAAGTAGTTATTTGTCCGTTCAGTAAAAATAATATGAAATAAAAATACATTAGTGTAGGAAAGAAAAAATATGAAAATGAACTAATGTAGTTTAACGATGGCGTTTCTAGCCCCCCTCCCACCGCATGAAATAAATAAATAAAACAAGAAACATAGTAGGTTCACAAAAAAGTTATTATTTTTGAACTTTCTTTTTCATTTAAGTGGCGTGACAAAAAAGGAAAAAAAAATAAAGAAATAAAAAAAAAATCTGCATTGGACAAATTCAAATGCTATTTTAATGCCTCAATCCTGCTTGTAGTGACGCTGCTCGGTTATACTAACTGCCTTCGATTTTTGAAAATCTCGTGATGACTTTCTCTACATCAATCAGGCCCATCAGGCTCTAAGTATCAGGCTACGCTTGTAAAATGTTCTTTTACTAACTTATTTTTTTGGTGAAATTGTTTCTGGGTGTTAAGAGTCTATGTAGTTTGAAGCAGTATTGGCGTTTTAAGTACAGAGAGAACCTAGGCGCCTTTGGTCGGTGAGATAAGGGCACGTTCGGCACCCTCTAGAAGCTTTGGAAGATTGGAAGTGCTTCCTCTGGGGCGCCGAAGCTTGTATAGCAGTTTAGAAGTACGGAGAGCACATAGGCTCCTTTGGCGTGCATCGCCTTGAAGCTTTGGAAGCGCCAACTCCGGGGCGCCGAAGCTTGAAACAGCATTCAGATTTAAAGTTCGGAGAGCGCCTAGACGCCTTCGGTCGGTGAGAAGAGGGCGTCGTTGGCGCGCGTCCCCTTGAAGCTCCAGGGCGCCTAAGCTCGAAGCAATATTGACGTTTAAGTACGAAGAGCGCCTAGTGCGGTTGGCGGGCGCCCGCTTGAAGCTTTGGGAGCGCCCCCTCCAGGGCGCCTAAGGTTGAAGCAGTATTGACGTATAAGTACGGAGAGTGCCCCCTGAAGCTTTGGGAGTGCCCCCTCCAGGGCGCCAAAGCTCGAAGCAGTATTGACGTTTTAAGTTCGCAGAGCGCCTTTCGGTAGTGGGGGTAATTCGCCTTAATATTCGGTAATTCGCCTTTCGGGTGAGATGGGGGCGCCCTCGTCGGCGCTGAAGCTTTAAGCAGTATTGGTTTTTTAAGTACCAAAAACACCTAGGCGCCTTTGGCGCCCCTTATCATTTCAGAGGGGGCAATTGCCCCCATTGCCCCCCCCCCCACTTGGATCCGCGCCTGCCTGGTGCTTCTTCTCAAAAATTTGACTGTTTTGAGGGGTGTAACACCCTTAAATTGTAAACTTTTGTTTCATTCTGACAATTTCTTTTAGGTGCATCAATTTTTCTTGCTATAGACATACAGCGTATGTGCAGTGCCATCAGTTAAGTTCCCAAAATATCTTCCCATGCATCACGTTCATGACACATGCACACCAAGCGCTGTGCACGTGAACGCCAACCAATTGGAAAAATCTCACCCACACATTCACGTGTACACCACGAGCTGTGCATGTGGACATTGACCAATAGGTAGCTACGAGCTGCATCCCTCGGTCTAGACATCTCTGGTCTAGACCCCTCTAGCTCACTTCGAGCACAACCACCGCATCAACAGGATGCGCTCCAATCTATTTCTCTATCTCTGTACATAGTATTTTTGTAAGTAGTAATTTAATCAAGTCAATAAATGTCTGATAACAATTATCTCTTTAATCGGGTGTCATAACATATGTATAGACAGAGAAAAAATCCAATCACGAATATTTAACACCTCTAATATAAATGTGAAATGGGGGGATTATGTGAGAATTGCGTGCAAATAGATTTTTGCTTTTTGAGATTTATTTTCTGGGGAAGGGGGGACGTTTCAAAAATCGCGTAATTCGACATCCTGGAGCAAACGTAAAAACGATGCAAATGTATGGGTAAAAATGTTATGATTTTACATCAAAGGATGTTCAGAGCATAAAATATATCAAGAAAGAGAGAGTGCCGGAGAAGGAAAAGCTATGAATTTTCTTGTGTAAAACAGTGAGCTACTCTTTAAGCTTATATTAAGGATAAATGGGCTCTCACTGTTTCATGATTTTATTATTTACTGAGCTTTCAAGTTTGGGAGAATTTAAATGAAGACAGAAACGGAAAGTTATGGCTAACACAGAGTTATTATAAATGATAATTCAATTTCTTCCTTTAAAAAAATATATTTATTACAAAGAAATAAAAACGTAAATGTATACTTAGAATGCGTTTCTGAGTACAAATGTATGCTGTTTATCAGGAGGACAAGCAACGTAATAAAAAAAATTCCTCACTAACTGTAGGGTAATAAGCTAATTATTCTATGTACTCTTCTGAGCAGCTCGTTTTGTTAGCCATAAAGATCAGATTTGTTCGCGAGGCAATTTACCTGAGTAGCTTTCATAGTAACAAGCGTTTTACATCCCACTGATACCACTGAATAGTGAATGAGTTGCTCGAAAATGGATAACATTTTACGGAGTGCAATGATCTTTCTCTTAACATGTTTACACTAAAAGCTAAGCCCTGTTCCGGTGTCTCTATGATATGAAATATTTTAGCGTCACACGCTTAAAGGATATTCGATCGAAAATATTGATTAAATTTCTCTCTAAGTTTCTGTTTTTATTTCTACATCTAATACGTACAAGTAAACGACTTTTAACGACTGAATGTTTTTTGTGTTTATATTTTTTCTAGTATAACATTAAGGAAATTTTGAGTTTCTGTCATTTTATTTGCTCTTATTTTCGGTAGAATACTGTTATACTTGCAAGAGAAAAAGATAATGACTGGTACGCGAATGTGACTTGTACGTGCATTTTTGAGCATATGAGCACAGCGTTTACGCCTCGATGCTAAAATTTCAAAATTTGAGTACAACTTCATGCTATCTCACTAAAAGTTCTAAGTAGTAAGTTTATAGTAAAGGTAAGCTTGAGTGTTGATCTCCAATAAAAATCGGTTGCTTCCAAGTAAAATCCAGATAGGCTTAATTAAAAAAACTTTTTAAAGCTCTATCAAAGGAAGTAGAGCGCTTTAAATACTTATTCATTAAGTCTCCTGTATTGATGGAACCGAAATAAAGAAGGCGCTTTGTAGGTTTAGGTGTTCGGAAACTATTTGAGGGTGTATTATTTGAAAGTAAAATGCTTTTAAGGGAAAAAGTGCGAAGGATAACTTCTAAGAAAGGGGCCACGAAATTTTTCGGAAATTTAAAGAACCACAACTTTTTATAGGAAAAAAGTTAACCAAACTCGAAGACTTTGATTATTTGATGAGTTTGAAAGTACATTTTTTAAAACCCCTTTTTTCACTATTTTCCCCAAATTTAAGTCAGTAAAGAACAAAGAGAAACATTTTACTGAGATATCAAGGAGATGGAGAAGGAGATACTAAGGTGGGTGGAACATCAGTATGATGAAGGACTAGCGTAAGATGTTATACGGAAGATCTGGGTATTCCAAGATGTATTTTGTAATGGAAAGTGTTCTAACCAATATTATTTTTAATTAACCTGAAATTAATATACATTCAGCAAATCATTTCGACTTTTTTGAAACTAATTATTTTGTAGTAAATTGAAACGACATTTTTTTTCTCCAGCATATATAAAAATAGGCCTTCTTGCTCATATATTCAAGTCCATTTCGTGAAAAATCCTTACGCGATTGAGAAAGATGGATGCCATATTTGAAATCACAAGCTCGAGAAAATATAAAGTCAGGCTTTAAGGTGCAAACACTTTTTCATTACTCAAACTTTTGCAGGTCTGTGCTCATGACACTCACTATGCACGTCTGCCAGACACCCATAAGTGCTCTTGCGCCATAAAATCAACCAACCAAACACATGAAGATCTAGGATACCTCAAAAAAAAAAAAAAAAAGAAGAAGAAGAAGGGGGGGGGGGCTCTAAAGTGGCCTGCAATAGAGGATCAGCCTAAACACGGCAATTCGTTTCATAAAGGTGATCCACTATTTTGGAGCCATTTATGTTTTATTGATCCTAGATAATCAGCATTTGGGTCTTGGACGCTAAAAATTTCTATAGGTTAGTTTCAAAGGTTTGTCTCCATCTCCCAATGCATAGCAAAATTTCATTCAAATAAGAGATGATCGAGTTTAAAAAACGAGGTCACTCGACATGGAATGACTCTATGATGCTTAAATTGAACCGTTTATTTCAAAAACCAGTCAACAGACATTTTTTTTTAAATTGAGTTATTAGTGTCATGTAATTCTTTAGGGGTAAATGCACATTTTAGTACAGATACACACCAAAAACGTTTTTTTATAATAAGAAGGCAACACGCTAAATGTTCCCTTTAATGCGAAAACCAGTCAATTACGTCTCTTGTATGGTTTCTACACTAAACTGGATTTTTTTTTTCTTTTTCTTCCTTTTTTTTTTTTGGAGCACCTGTTCCGCTGTTTTAACTGTTCTGGGTTATTCGTGGACATTCATTTTCTCCATGTAGCAGAGACTTCGGAGCTATAGAAAGGATTTATTAAAGGGGTTGATAGAATTTATATCCCAGATGAATATAGTAAACTCATTTTAAAAGCTAGTAAAGCATCGTTTTACCATTCATAGAGTTATGCCAAAAGATATTTTTAATTTTAAAACTCGTATCGGCCACAGTATTGTAAAAAATAACCAACTTAGATGAAACCTTAGGAAGAGGTTTTAATACGGATCGAAAAGATATTTTTAAAATGTCAGCTAATAAGCAGTTAAATTACGGTAAGAAAAGTCCAGGAAGAGTGGTGGTAAAGCCACATATTGATGAATTCGCGGAATCTACATTTTCACTTATGGAGAAACGAAATCCCCCAGAATTTCCTACTGAAAGGCAGGAAAAGTGAGAAAATGAATTTTTTTCTTGATATTTATTTACATCTTATGCTCAACTATATCAACTCTTGATTCATGTTTTGGTTTGACTGTTCTATTTTGTCATTATTGTAGGTTCCTCCTATTAATGCAAAAGAAAATTCGGGATTAAAAAATATCAAAAAATATCTAGTTGGAGATTAAGATTTCAACACCAACATTTTGAATTGGCCGATAACTGGTATTGAGCATAGTCAAAATGGTTTAAGAAAACAAATAGCAATCTATCCAGGAACCCAAACATAACAAAAAATACTAAAAATAATAATGTAATTAGTTCTGAATAAAAAAGAAATGCTTTTACCTAACATTCTCATTTTTATTACGAAATTTTATGAAGAGAGCTAAGTTTTGTTGTAAAAGTCAGTCAAATGCAAAAGTTTTAATACTTTTTTCGCACTGAAGATAAAACGTAAGAAAATATTTTTTTGTCGTTTAAGTATTCAAATATGGTCTACTTTAAGCCCAAAAAATAATCAACACCTAACTAAAAGTTGCAGGTTGCTAAACATTCCCCCCCCCCCTGTTTGAAGAAAACGGGTTAATTGTTGACGCATCTTTGCTACCTGTATCCTGTCAAAGCCATCGCGATTCAGCTTAACTAATAGTAAATCATTCTTACATGCCACGTTGCGCTTACGCAGAAAAATTTTAAGCCTTTATAAAAAGACGTAGGTCGGGTACTCATAGGCTCTTGCTCTATAACATTCGCAGCTGATTTTCCAACTGTATTTATTTTAAACTTAGAGTATCAAGAATAATTTATGGTTGAATTTGCGGATTTAAAATGTACATGGTTAATATGCGTCATTTCTGCCAATACTTAGAAACAAAATAACTGCTGATAGATATTTTTTCAACAAAACGGGCATCGTGACTAACGTAACATTTTTGCAACAATGAAGAATGATGCTCATGTTCTGATGTAAATTTTTTTGAAGTTCAGATACTTAAAATTTATTCATATATTTGAAAAGGGCAAGCAATTTACTTTAGAAAATATACTACACATTTATTATAGCTGATGTTTTTTATTTTTTATATTTTCGGTTTAAGAGCAATTTTTCTTAAGACTGCGTGTGACTAACGTAACCATCAAATGACAAGCAATATATACAGGTAGCGATTAGTTAAGTTTATTGCAACTAATCTAACCAAATAATACTTTTACCTGCTTTCAAAGAACTTTTTATGGTGAATTATAGTTCTTTTCTTTTCTTTTTTTTTTTTTTTCTAAATCAGTAAGAAATTCAATGGAAGTCTTCCCTTTAATTAACCCAATTTGTACTTGAAAAAATAATAGCAATAATAAATAAATAAATGAATAAAAACTGCTTATACTTGCTGAAAAACGTCAGGTTTTAACCAATTAAATCCTTAATATCTTTCTTTGTAAAAGTTTACTTCTTATAAGTCGATAGTTTAACCAAATTCTAAAGTATCACAACTGAACTCAAGGACAATTTTACTATTCAAAATAAACAACTACTAAATCCATGTATTTTTCCCCCGCAAAAGATATAAATTTATTTATGCCGGTAGAATAAAATTCAGGAGTTCTGGATGTGATAAAGTTGTTAAAGGCCTTTCTGACCTCGTCTAGATTTTTGAAACATTTTGTTTCTTTTGCAAATTATCCAGATGTTTCAAAAAGTGGCTATCGGTTTTCGAGAGGTCAGTACTCCTTCTTTGAGATTGTCTTTCATTTCTCAATTCTCTTGTCTGAATTCTCGTATTGAATGCATATTCAGCAGAATACTTATTTTGCTTTACCTACTCTTGTTTTAAAAAAGTAATAATTCTTTTTTAAATTAGAAGATTTGCTTTTTAAAGAAATTTTTTTAAAGGCCTCCGTTAGAAGTGTTTAAATTGTTCAATTACTAGAGCCATTTTGCAGGGTAAATATTTTCAATCAATTTGGCATATGTATTTATTTAAAGTTGTAAATGGAAATGAACATTAAATAAGTTTCAAATAATAGCAGTTATTTTTAAGTTGTTACGTTAGTCACATGTAAAGTTTTCGTTCGTCACTTATAAATTGTCACGTTAGTCACATTATTTTTTTTATATCTACTGTACCTAAAATAAATATTTTGTACTTTTAAAGTAACTATGATGCAGGTGTGAGAAAATAAAATGTTTTAAAATTTACAATTATCTGGTTCCTTTTGAAAATAGAAAATAGTACATTTTCGTGACTAGCGTAACACAAATATTAACTGTGAAACAACCAAAATAATTAAAATTCTTATATTACAAATTATGTAAAAAGAACAGTCAATTTTATTGGGTCTATATCTCTCTAATCTTTCATAATAAGCATGGTTCTTCGAAAAAGTTACACATTTTTTTACATTACGCAAGAAAACTGCGATCTATGTTTTTTGAGTATGCTAAGCCTTCTCTACAGCTATGTACGTATAGAACTACTAGAAAAACACCAAATGGAATTTTTGCAAACTTACCAGATTTATATACCTTTAAGTTTGCAGAATAAAATGATACGTTGCAATTAAGACTTTGAAAAAAAAAAATTGATGCTCAGGTCGGCATTTCTATTTAATAATGTAAAAATCCTAGGCTGAACTTAATTCAATCACGGTCTCGGCAGCCAACAAGAGGCCATGTCAACCTAGTTGGAAACCAGGGGCCCGTCGTTAGCATGGCTCCAGTTTAGAATCAGAGCAGAATTATTTTAATATGTTTTATGGGGTTAAGGCACTGGGTGACTAAATCGAAAAGAGCTCTTTGCGGCCTTGCTTGGAACTAGAGAGCAAAATTTCAAGCGAACAAAATGGCTGCTTTTCTATGCTCCCTTAGCACCTTCAGCTGTGAAATTTGGTAGTCAGGTGGGGTGGGGTAAAATATGTCAAAAAAAAAAAAAAAAGGAAAGTAAGGGGGAAAAAAAAGAAAAATTGCCACTATGCTTTGACAGCAAAAAATACAGTTTTAATTTGCTTGACCTTTATTTTCGCAACCACTCGTCCTAGATGCACACTTCGAATGGAAAAAGTGCTCTAAATGAGGTGTAGAGTTAAGACAATAAAATTTAAAAGCGAAAAAAATAGTCGAACTACACAAAATGTAACTTTTTATACGGATCCTAGGTCCCTAAACTTGTATTTAGGGAAATCAAGAGCATAAAAAACAATTCGAACGCAAAACGTTTGACATGAAAAAAATATGAAACGCAGTATTTTGTGAGTGATTTACTCTACTTTACACTCGCAGTCAGTTACTCGTTTGGGGGGGAATATAGCGGCTAACGGCTGCAGTAGAATGACAACCGGTCATTTTCCCGAAAGGGCGATTTCTTTCCGATCTCATTTTCTGCACGCGCCCGAAAAACCTTGAACTCGAATATCTCCTCAGCTTTCCATCGCAAATCTTTCAAATTTTGTTTTGGAATAATTTTTCAACTTAGATTTTTTCCCCTAGATACAAGTAATGGGATCTGGAGCCTACATGAAAAGTTAGACTTCGTATGTTTTGACTTTTTTTTTTCGATTAAAACTCTTTATATCTTAACTCTGCACCACATTTTGAGCATTTTTGTAGTTGGGAGGTGCATCTAGGGCTAACGTTTGCGAAAATCAAGTTCATCCAAGTTAAAACGGAACACCCTGTATATATATATATATATATATATATATATATATATATATATATATATATATATATATATATATATATATATATATTTATATATATATTTTATTTTATTTTTTTTTTTTGTCGTGTGCCAGCCAGGCTGGCAATTTGGGGTGCGCTGCTTCACTTTTCCAACTGTACCGTTATTTGGTGTGAAGTCCGACTTCCACAGTACACGCATGCCATAGGTACCCGTTTTATAGGGTAGGGAACCTTTCACACAACAACACTTTCTTACAAAGAAAGGGCAAGCACAGGAGAGAGAAAGCACATCCATGCCCAAGCCGGGACTCGAACCCGGGGCCACACCATCCATGGCAGACTACTCTGACCACTAGAGAAGGTGGCCGGCATATTAATTTAATACTATAACAAATACATATTCAACTTAAAAAGTAATAAAAGTTCTATACTGGTGTGTACTGTGTAGAGTCTAGAAGTATTATCTACACTTTTTATCAAAATTGAATTAATGTAATCAGGTATTTTTTTGTAACATATACAACCTAAAGATATTGTTATATGGTCATTTGAATGGGAAAGATTTTTTTTTTAATTTTTTTTGCAGAAAATGGCTGTATGCAGAAAACCCTGTATATTGATTCCAGTGAATACAATGCTTTTGATACGCAAATGTTTTCTCTTTACGACAGAAAAAGTGAAATATTTCTGTAAGAACAAAAATAAGTGAGTTATAAAATATTTCGTTAATGACTTTTTTTACCCCATAGAGTGGGGTAAAATAGGTCATGCTTTAGAAGTTATAAGGTAACAAATTATTGAATAGTAATTTTGTACTTTTATTCATTAATGAGAAAACTATTAATATGTAAACATTCCTAGAACTTTTGTTCTTCCTACTCTTTTGTTTATTCATTTATTTATTTAATTTTATGTGCGTGTTCGTGAGTTTGTGTTTCTTCAAAGACATTTTTAACTGATTTGTTGTCTCTTTGGAATTTTTCTGTGTGCAAACTTTCTTAATTTTCTTTTTTGATTTTAGTTCATGAATCAATTGGTTAATTAATACTTCATCAAATGTATTATCTTAAATTAAAAAAAAAAAAACTAAAAATATTTCAGCAATGAAAATTTTTAAAAATACTCATTACCTAATATTTCAAATGAGTGTTGATTAATTTTATGCAATAAAGCATCCAGAGTTAAAAAAATTAATTTCCAAAAAATCAAACATCTAAAATATTAGAGAAATAGTGCATTTAGCAATATTTTATCCACAAGGTGGCAAATAAATAATAAAATTAAAATAAAAAAAAACAATTATGGAAAACACTTTTCTAAAGTTGCTGTGAGTCAGGGACAAGAAATTTCACTTTTCCAGAGAATTGTCCCTACACAAACATTAAATGAAAATATATTAAAATTTTAACTTAAACATTTGCACTAATCGATGTAATTGATATTGTCCTGTGTATGTACTTATAGTTTTAGTGAGAAAAGTAGCACATAATACTTTGGTACAAAAGGAAAAAAATTATCATACAGCTTGCATTATAAAATTTAGTTTTTTTCATGTGAGATATTGTGCATACAAATTGCTTAAACGAAAAAAGCATTGGAATGGAAATACTATAAATTTCTGAATATATTATTTTGAGCAAAGAATTTCAAAATTTCCGATTTTCCCAAACCCTTCCAAAAAAAAAAAAAACATTTTGTTTAAAAAAAAATTCCATTTTTTTTTCGGACCGTTCCCATTTCTAGTTGTGATACAAAACCAGATTTAAATAAGTCAATTTATAAAGTTAGTTATGAAAGATAATTCTCCATGCATAATATACTTACTCTCTACATAAATATAATTACTCCATATACTCTATAAAAAGAGAAACGAAGGAAATTGTTTGAAAAATCAAGAGATTAAAATTCCAATTCTCCTAGTCAAAACAGAGGCAAGGATTTAAAACTCTTTACCCTTTGTGATAAAGAACTAGATCATAGAAAGTTTCAAATAAGAAATGTTTCAACTCCAAAAGACTCCCTTCTACTTAAATTACATGGGTAAAAGTTATTCCGACTTTATGTAGCAAAAGACATGTTCACAGACAACGATGAATACGTGGGAAGATTTTACAGGAGGGTCTCCGAAATAAATAGATTTCAAGAAACTAAAGAAGAGGAGGCGTTCCTTTTAGAAGATGTTACGAAAAAGCTTAAGCCGCAAATGATCGCTTAAGAACAAAATAATTTTTGTAGATGACATGAGTGACTTTAATTTAGATCAAATCTTTGCTGTTCGATTCAAATGTATTTTCATAAAATTAATTTTAATCTTTCATAAGTTCGAAATTATTTTCGATATTTGACAAATCATACTTTTAGGTATAGAAAATAAGGGTTTATTTGAATGTTACTATCTGTTCTTTTTCTCCCCCATCAATATTACTTATTTTTGTCAAACATATTACAGGTAAAATTGGAACAAAAAGTGAAAATTTTACCACGTGTTCCGATTCACCCCTACCAGCGGGGTGAATCGAAGCAGCTCTAAAAAATATATGCATGCAAATAAAACTGTTCAACACGTTTTATCTTTGCTTGGAATATCAAGGGTAAAACAAGACTGAAGTTTTTACCTAAAAATCAAACTAAGAAAAAAACTCTTTCAATTATTATTTTTTTTATGATCAAAGCTGGAAAGAGTCCCGATTCACCCCGTTTTACGGTAGTTCTATTCTACTCTTTCTTGAACTGATTAAGATTCAGAAAATATAATAAGTGAAAATTGGTCTCTTCTACAACAGCTGTTATTATCAAATCTAACAAATTTTCATGCTCTCGTAACTTACTCGGATCCGAAGACTACGAAGCTCTCGCGTAACTACCACTGCCTGCTCGGAAGCAAGGCCAAAGATAAGCTTCGGCAAGGCCTTCATTCTGTCAATCAGCACTTATTCTTCGTGTTTGACATCATTTTCATTTGCTTTTCTAGTTATCATTTTGATGTCTGAACCTAAGTAAATTACCTGACAGGTGTTTGATTGCCCTTTATATAACCTGTATTATGATGGGTACGAGTGCGGAAGTAATGATATTTTTAACGAAAAAACATGCCTTTTCATTTGCATGACAAATCCTCAAAACGAAAATAATTTTTGTTTTGAGGATGGGATATTTAGCGATTCTGACGCACCTATGCTTACATGTGAGCCGGCAGAATCATACGTAAGGGGGTGCACATGAACTAAAACTAAACTTTTTCGTAAAAGAATAAGAATTTTTTAATTTAATATGCGGCGCATTTTTTTATTTAATAGAAAGGGAGAAAAATATTTAAAAAAAATAGCAAAAAAGCATGTATTAGAAAACTCACCATTTTTTTTAACTAAAAATTAGCAAAAAAATAATCTTTATTAAACATTTACTAAAATGTTTTTTTTGTACTAAAAAAATCACTGAAATCTTTTCTTTTTTTTAATAAAATCCCTCTCCACCCCCCCCCCCCAACCGCTGCAGTCGCATATACCTCAGGCCCATCATTTCAACTCTTTCCAGGGGGGGGGGGCGCAAAGATGGAAACACAATGGAATTTCATCGGGAAACAGCAAAAACCACGCCCACTTTTTTGCAAATACATTGATTTCTCAAAGTCGGGAGGGGGGGGGGGCAATTAACCCCTCTGCTCCCCCTCCCTAAATGACGGGCCTGCTATACCTACCTTTCTGAGTACCAAGATCGCGGCCCATGAGCCTGTGTAGTAATCCGCCACTGCCTGCACTGCAATTCGGGCTAAAAATTGAGAACTGAAATAAGCAGGGATGATCTTAAATGATCCAAGAATGATATTAAGGGAATTAGGGGGGCGGGGGGCTGTCATTGCTCTAACTATTAATATGTAAGTTAAAATGACAGAAACAAATCCATGGGTCTTCATATATTGGAACTTTCTTTTCAATCGTTTAGCGTCTTCAGACTACTTGGTCAGCGAAGCGTGCAAATGCTTCAGGCACGTTTCGATGAAAAGTGTTGATAAAGCAATAAAGTACTTTTGTACAAGTTGTTTCTCTTTTATTTGAACTCGTTAATTTTTTCTTTGACAGCTCCGTGTTCTAGAAATAGACTTCTGATTTTTAAACTATAAAAGGAGAAGGGAAAGCAAGTTAGTGCCGACCCCCGAACTTCCGCCCAATGTTCTGCGAAAACAAAAGGAACTTTGAAGCACTCTTTGTACATTTATCATTATTGGACAATTGGAGGAAGTATAAAAAATTAAATGTTTCGTTCTTATAATAACTTGACTCAACAAAATGCCACTAATGTCAACTTCATCTTTTCTTTGAAATTTAAATGCGACTGATATTTATTTTTGAATGGTTTAATACAGGGGTTCCCAAACTTTTTGTTTCGTGGACCCCTTGGCGAGTTTTTCAGTTTCTCGTGGACCCCTTCCTATGGGTAGTTCCAAAACTAGCCAGGCACTGTAATAATTAAACTCCAGTGTTCTAAAACCACAAATTAAATAGTGAAGTTGCATTATAGGTGTTCTATAACAATCAGATGAAAGCAAGATATATGGAAATATAACGGGATGAATCAGAAATTTACCCTACAGTATGATGGTTCTTTTGAACAAAAATAAACTTATTAATTCCTCTGACAACTTTCTAAAACATTTAGTTTGACTGTATTACTGTAAAGTAAAAACTAAATTTTGTACCATTTTTATTCATACTTTCATAATAATAATGGCACAAAACGTTAATCAGCTAATGTTCTTATATATAACAGATGTAAAAGTTAAAAAAGACTTTTTAGTGAGAGGTGTAAATTTCGTGCTTCGACAGCGAATTTTTAATACTTGGCTTTAGATTTTTGCTTGTGCGTGAGATGTAACTTTAAATCTCCCCGATCAGTGGCTGCCAATCTGTTTCTTGTTTTTGTGAGAAAATTGGTGACTGAACTGAAATATTTTTCCATGAGGTATGAAGATGTAATTGCTTTCAAAAACTATCTTACAATATTTCATAAGGTAGGATAAGTTACAGGTATGTTTCTCTGAAACGAATCAGAAATATTGGTACCGTTGCCTGAACTCTACTGAAAGTTCATCAGCTCTTCTTGTACAATGACATTTTATTCTTTAATGTTATCGTACATTAATAATCAACTGAGACATTTATGTAGTTAAAATATCTCCAATCATTGTCAAAAAGTTTGTGTGAATAACATCAAATTGTTGAACGCAAGTCTCATTAAACCTTATTAAAATTTAGAGAATAAAAACCTGTTAAAATAAGCAATACAGTGAACTCTCACTTATACGCCGGCCCAAGGGACCAACAAAAAAAAAGGCGCATAAGTGAGAGAGACATAGTGAACAAGCCTATTTAAAGGACTAAAACGCAACATAGGCTCTAATGAGAGAATAAATAAGAATGTTTCTATAGAAAACGGACATATTACTACGGCTTGACAATTACTATAACGTAACTACAATGATAAAGAGAAAACAAAAATTGTAGCATACCTAGTTACAAACTGTTCCCTTTAAAACGATCCATTATAAGTAATTGCCCCTCTCCGAATTCTAGTTCATGCGGAAAATATGCCTTCTGTGAGCAATAAAGGAAAAAGATTAAAGAGGAAAGTGCAGAAAAAAGATTATTTTTTAAAGAAAATAAATTAAATTTTTAACATTTTAGGGAAAAGTCGGCGCATAAGTGAAATATTTATCTTTAGAGCGACGCATAAATGAATGATACTATCATTATTTTGCTATGGAATATGCTGGGACTATTTAAAATCGTCGTATAAGTGAAAAAGGCGCATAAATGAGGCGGCGTATAAGTGAGAGTTCACTGTATCTGGTTCCATTTGAGTACATTTTCTTTTCAACCCGGCGCCTTCCCATCCAAAAGCTTTTAATCATTGTCAAAAAGTTTTTTGAAATGTAATTATAAAACCTTGTCAAAAACGATCCTTTTGAAAACCAGCATATTTCAATGTAAAGAAGGAATTGATTTAAGTTTTCATATTTTTTTTCACACAACTGCACAAATAATTTAGAATTTTAAGGCATTTTTACGATTTTTTTTTTTTTGTCACTCATTACAAATTGCAGCGTTTTATACATTCTGTGACTCAGATTTTTTACAACTAACTGATCCTGTCTCATGGACCCCTATTAGCATCTCATGGACCCCCATTTTTTCTTTCGTTTATATGGACCCCTTGCAAACTCTCGGAGACTCCTGGAGGTCCGTGTGGACCACTTTAGGAATCACTGGTTTAATAGAAACGATGAGTTATAAAGAAGTTTTAACATTTTTAAGTAGATTGAAATTTAAAAGCGATTAGGTATTGTATCATTTTAAAACAGGAATGAGTTACTGAATTTTTGAAATTTTTTAATTGATGAAAAATAAAGATGATATGGATCAATATATTTAATCTCGAGATTAAAATACAGTAACATGAGTTTATACAGCAAAACTTATTTAGTAGGGTCACCCGGGGCAATTCCTGGTCAGCAAGTTTCTGGGGTAATTCCTGGTCACAGTCCTTTTTATGTCTTAATAATCCTTCAGCAAAATGAAAAAAATCACAGAGGTACTCTGAACTATCTTCATTGCAATTCATTACTTAATTATGAGTTGACTGTGTATTTAGTTTGAAAAAAAAAATCTTTTTAAAATCGCTTGTTAAATTTCGTAAAACAAGATTGGCCTTAGTTTTGATACATTTGTACAAAGATCGTAATCAAACTCAAACTTCTGAATATTTTTCTTTTTCGTTTTTTTGGTTGAATTAGATACCATGTCAGTTACTGAAAAATAGTTTTGGATTTACCATTATTGTTATGAATAATTTGCAGGAAGGCTCCAAATAATGCCCCTGGCTACTGGGGTAATTCTTGGTCAGTGGGGTAATTCCTGGTCACTCCTTTTTTTAATATTTATGGATTATTATTTCACCTATTATTGACATATGTTATTGATTTAAACTATATGTAACTCTGTGAGCCTTAACTGCAAAGTTAACTGTAACCGCAATGTAACATTCTTATCTGTTAATGATAAGTATACAATATACTGAATTTTTCTTTGTTAAATTTCATCCAATTATTTTATAAGTTTTAATAATTATTCTTAATTATACTAAGAAAAATGCTTAATTGTAACTGCATTGTACTATTCACTTAACTGTTCACCTTAACCTGTTCATAACAGACAGAAGCATGTGCTCAGTGTGTATGGTGCATGTGCACCATATTTTTTATGGACCTATTTATTTGGTAGGTGAAGATTCATTCACAACAGATATAAAAGCTGTAGCTATTGCATACAAAGTGTATAAAAAGTATTTTGGCTAAGTTTTATTAAGTAAAGCTATTATGTTGAAAACAATTGCATTCTTCCTTAAAAAAACTAAATACAGTGTTTAATTAGCTATATATATAAATAAATTCTTTATCTAATTAGTTTAATAACTTGTATTAATAATGTGCTTACAAAATGTATGCATTTTCATCAATCATTTGAGTGACCAATAATTGCCCCGTAAGTGGCCAGGAATTACCCCATCTCTGGGGTAATTCCTGGTCACTAATTAACGACAATTACTCAAGTTCATTATGTATTGTTGATAGCATGAATATTTTATTCGATGGACATCCCAATGTGCTTCCTCCATACCAAAATTTGTAACTCTAACTTAGATAGATTTTGTGATAATTGGATGTTAATGCTTTTTGACCAGGAATTACCCCAGGTGACCCTAATATTTATCTCATATTACTATATCTACATATTACTCAGCTGTGTTTGTGGCCAATGGACTCCTCAGCTACTGAACCGATTTTAACCAAATTTTGCACGCAGTCAATTTAGGACCGCAATTTTTTTTTATTGCAAATTATCTATTTAGCTACCAGCTTTTCTATATTCTTGGCTTCTATAAGATAAAATCTGCTGCTGAGTTGTCAGTTGCTTCGGAAGCAAAAAGCAATAGTGGTAACGATCAAGGATGTTGGATCGTTTCTGGCATATTCGTCCTGATTCTCTTAATTTAAATTGTGCGTGTAAGTATTATTAAATCAATATTCGGAAAAGTATTATTTGCTTACTTCTCCTTTACTTAATTCAATTTATTAAAGCAGTTTAGATACTTAACATATGCTATTTTGTATGTTTTAAAAATATTTTTCACTCATGTTTAGGTACAAATATTTTTTAAAAAATTATTTTAGTGAAAAATATACCTTTTTCGAGCTTTGAGTTATAAAATATTCATATTGTTTAGTGATTTTTATTTCAGGTGTATTTAGACAAAGAAAGGCTCACTGCATTATGTGATCTTTTACCTATGTAATATTTAAATTTTTAGTGATTTAGTTCAGAATTGTATTTGCTAAGCGTACCCATCTGCAGCAATAAATTTGCAAATTATCGTTCAACAATAAATTTGGTATTTACTATTCAAAAAACAAATTCTTAGGAGGGAAAATGTACTGTTTTATGGTGGGAAGATTAAAATTATTTCTATACACACAATTTTTACCGTCACATTGCTTTGTAACATAAATATACACCTCATAGTTTGCAATTCAAAATTCGACTGCTTCGTAAATATCGTACCTTTTCGGGTTTTTAAGTTATACAATATTCATTTTTTTGTGATTTTGTATTTCAATCGTATTGTAATAAAAAAAGGTTTTACTGTAATTTGTGAACTTTTACCTGTGTAATATTAAATTTAGAGTGATTTTGCTCAGAATTGTATTTTCTAAACGTACCTCTCTGCATTCATAAGTTTTCAAATTATTACTATTATAGCTTATTTTTTATTTTTTTATTTTTTTCCTTAGCATATACAAATGTATTCTTAAACGATAATTTGCACATTTATAACCGTAGGTAGTACGGTAGTTCGCTCAGTATATAAAATTTTTAACTAAATCACTCTAATTTTCAATTCTACACAGGTAAAATTCGCAAATAACAGTAAAACATTTTTTAAAATATCTTTTATTTAGGTGCGAAGATAAAAATTATTTCTATACACACTATTTTTACAGTCACATTGCTTCGTAACATAAATATGGGTGATTCTACGATCAATGCGTTTTTTGTGTCCCCAAAGAAAAAAAATTCTGTTAAATTTCACACTTATTATATCACTAGTAGCCGCTATTTTTATGATTGTAGTGTTAAGGGCCGGACGAAATTTCAATTTTTGGGGGGTTTATCGATACCAGGGGAAAATGCGTTGCCAGGGGAGTGACACTATTGACGGAATTCTGGTTTGATTTACAATTATTCCACTTATTTTTCGGTGTAAAATCATAGTATGGACTCATTTCTATAAGACATGTATTCAAAAAAAATTTTCATGTTGTAATAAAATGAAAAAAATTAATCCTGAAAATGCGACATGTTGCATACAAGTCGCACCGCATATCCCAAATAAAAATACTTCCCGCAATATTTACGTTCATTCAAATTGCTTTCACAGGGGCAATTAGGATTAAAAGTATATTTACCCTTTTTTTGAACAAAAATGCCAGGGGAGTGACGCCAGAGAAGTGACAAAATCACACATTACCTATAAAAACAGCATCACGCGTTCTTCTCACCAGAACTTCAAGTAAACCGTGATGTCTGCACACAATAAGCATTACATTGTACATACGTATACTTATTTAACGATGAAATATCAAAAGTTATACTTACCAGGGGAAATACTACAGCGACTGGCGCAGTAAGCTTAGAGGCACTTTCAACAAGAACCGATGCAATAATATTCAAATTTTTTAAAAACCTCTTTTAGCTTGCTTTTAATTTTACTCAGCATTACACTGGTTATTCGCAATCAACATCATTCTTATGCATTTTTTATGCTAAATTTCAGTTTTTGAAGTTCGCCAGGTGGAGGTGACACTGTTGATATGGCCCGTTGAAAAGTGTATTTTTTTTAAATAATAATAAATATTTTTTCAATGTTTACTGATGAAATAGGTTTCTCTGTTAATGTAAGTGTATGATTATGGCAAAAATCATTATGCCACGTTAGCAAAAATTGAGCGTCGAACATGTTTGTATAAAAACTAGTATTTGCACAGGCCAGGGGAGTATACATTTATGACTATTTTCGGCTGTAAATGCTAAAATAAAATAATTTCAGTGAATTAATTGGGTGGTCCAGATAAAAGATAATAGTCTGTAATGCTTCAGCATGCAAAAACATTATTAAAATCAGTTTTACATGAAGTTTTTCCATTGGCCGTCTGAATTCAAATAGCGTAGAATGACCCATACACACAATTTTTACCGTCACATTGCTTTGTAACATAAATATGGGCGATTCTCTGTAAACTCGTCATTTTTCACACGAAATCTGTCCGGGCACGCTTTTTTGAAATGTTCGTATAATTATAATATTATTGCTCAGAAAATGAATTAATTACTTTGGTTTGAAAGAGGGCCAAATGAAGTTTGTGTTTTTCTGATAAATCATGATAGGGGGTAAGTCCCCCGCCTAGTATAACTAGGCAGGGGACTGTGCCAGGTGACTGTGTTTTTGCTCTTTGTTGAGTAATATCTGCAAAACTATTGGAACATAATTAGTTACGAGACTACCTATAAATTTAGGCACAAATCGTGGACATGATAACTAATATGTTTTATAATTAAATTAATTGACATTAATAAAATCACTTCCCAGAGGACTGTTTTCGCAACGACCCTGATGCATACTTTCATCACAAATGTGGCTCTCAAACTAAGCAAAGTAGCGTTTTAACACCGTTCTCGGCGATTTCGGAAAATTCACACTGATTACTTTAAACTTCATGCCAAAAAGAATTTGCAAAAGTTATAGATTTTTCATATTACAGCTTTGAATTTGTTGCAGGGGACTGTTTGGAAAAACTCCGGACAGAATTTACATGACAATTTTAAGTTTTAGAAATACGTAATTATACCTTATTTCATAAGAAAAATATAGCTTCATTGATCTTTTTTTAGATATTAATTGCCAAATTTATGTAGTGTTAATAGGTTTTTTGAAATACTATCTTTAATAGTTAGACTATGGGATTGGGACAGCCAGGGGACTGTTTTTAGCGCTTAGATAATTTCTAGACAAAAAAATTAAATTGTTATCACTCCAAATATAATTGGGCCACAAAGTATTAGTGCTTTATTTGTATTAAGAGCGATAATTACTTTATTACACATTATTACTTTTAAAATACTCAGTCCGAACAGCCAATTACCAGTTTACAGAGAATCGCCCATAACCGTAGGTAGTACGGTAGTTCGCTCAGTATATAAAATTTTAAACTATATCACTCTAATTTTCAATTCTACACAGTTAAAATTCGCAAATAACAGTAAAACTTTTTTTTAAATATCTTTTATTTAGGTGCGAAGATTAAAATTATTTCTATACACACTATTTTTACAGTCACATTACTGTGTAACATAAATATACACCTCATAGTTTGCGATTCAAAATTCGACTGTTACGTAAATATTGTACCTTTTCGGGTTTTTAAGTTTTACAATATTCATTTTTTTGTGATTTTGTATTTCAATTGTATTGTAATAAAAAAAGGTTTTACTGTAATTTGTGAACTTTTACCTGTGTAATATTAAAATTTAGAGTGATTTTGCTCAGAATTGTATTTTCTAAACGTACCTCTCTGCATTCATAGTTATATAAAGTTGATCTCTATAACGGTAATAAAGTTTTTCGTTTCGATTGAAACATTATAGTTTAACCCATACCTTAGCCACAGCAACGCGTGGCCGGGTCAGCTAGTATATTATAGAAACAAATAAAAACCGTATATTTTATTTTACTGCAGTTTATTCATTACATCATGCATATAAAAGGGAATGATCAGAAATAATCAAATGCCGAATAGTCTGTGATTTTTCCTGTGAAATGTTTTACTTTTCAGTGAGAATAAGGCAAAATATAATACACCGCCAGATTGGTAATACCATTCAAAGACTGCAGTTTCGTTCTCATTAGAGCTCATCAGTCGGGAGTAGGTAGTAACCGAGTTGGAGGCAGAAAGCATCTTCTAGAATCTAACAGAACCGAACAAACTGGCAGCTAATGTAAAATTAGCGCACAGGCGATAGACGAGCTCTAATAAGAACAAAACAGCAGTCTCTGGATGGCATAACCGAGCTCACGGTGTAATTATTGTATGCAGTTTTGTCTTAGTCCTGGATTCAGACTGGTAACGTATTTCTTAAAAAGACAGCAGTTTGCCTCCAGAAAAGATTGAAGGTTAGATGCCTGTTCTTTGCTTTCGATAGTGTTAAGAGAAATAAATGTTACATCAAATTTTTCAAACAGTGACTTAAAAATCAGCCTTACATCAGGTATATCAGAGCATGGATTTCACTATATGGAATGCAACAAGGGAACTTCCTTGTTAAAGAAAGTTGAATCACAATACGAACTGCCTTCAATTTTGATTTGGAAAAGAGTAGCAGAGCCGCTTAAACTGTTTAGAGCATCGAAAATATTTTCTTCGATTGTAAATTTTTTTGGCTTGGATACTCTCGGCTAAATTGAATTATTAGTACTATTCTCGTCGTTTTTGCCTCATTCTAGTTCTAACCTGGGCTTCAGAATTCTCAAATGGGAACAGCATACACTAGTGGTGGTGCCATATGAAAGAGTTGTTGCCAGTCCCAATTAATGAATTGCACTAGGCCTGCAAAGGGTAAACAGACAACATGAAGTCCCATTAGAAACAAACGTAGCAAGGAACAAGAGCTCAAGAGCATATAAGATCTCAAATTTTTTAATAAAACCAGATTGTTCCTTTCCCTCTTTATATATACGAAATGGGGGTCTTAGTTAATCGATACGTTAATAAACCAAATTATTTCGCAGGGTTTATAGAAAATTCAGTGTAACACGACTTCTTCTGAAAGTTTTTTTTTATTCTAAAAGAACTATAGTTGGCAACACTTTTGTTTTTGCCATCCTGGTGACCTGGCTCCCAGGTCTTGCCAGACTATATATATAAGCACTATACTCGACAATAGCTCAACAAAGAGAAAAAGTACAATATTGACTGATTTCATTTCAAGGCTATATTATTGATTTTCTTTTCTTTCTTTTTTTTGTCTACTGATAAGAATCAGGCACCCAATATTGAGTTAACATTGGAGCTGAATTTTCTGAAGCACTATCATTATACACACATACTATGCGTTGCCTGATATTGTTAGAAGGAGTTTTCTCCGAATTTGACTTATTTAACTTTCTAAATTAATTCAAGGACTATTGATTTTACTCTGCTTATACTTAACTTACTTATTTAACCTAAGACATTTACGTTAAACATATTAATTTTATACCTACGAAAAATATGGATAAAATGTGCGTTTTTATAACAATGTTGAAAAGAAATTAGTTGAATATCGTAAAGTCGCACGGAGTTCAAATTTTATACCGTTACACAGTGAGACGTTAGAGAGATCATAATTTGGCTGATTTGGATTGGCTTTTCAATAAAAGTTGATAGGTTCAAAGAAGCCAAGAAATTTCTCTATATGAAGTTTAGTCGAATGTAAGACGGGGAAACAATTTAACACCGCGTTGCTCAGCCTGGCAGCCTTCAAGCTAGTCCAACATCTTAGAACTTTACCTCTAGGAAGTCGATATGAATACAGTTGTTATTATTGGATTTCATTAACTCGTTCTAAAGTCCAACCTCATATTTACAATAGCCTTTTCTTGGCATTAAAAAATATATTTGTCAGCTAGAGTTCTTATTTTTAGTTTTTTTCCCACCCTAAATGTGCATGAACTAAAACATTGAATACTTTTTAAGAGAGGTCGCTTTAATTTTGTTTTATAATGTAATTTTCTTCTTTTACTTATTTTTTATAAAGTAAAACTAGCTTGTATAATCCATACCACAAAAAAGTTTCTGGAGTAAATGGCTTGTCACATTTGTAATCTGCCAAAATATGAAATGGTATTTCTATGAAACAGAAAACTTGATCTCCCTGAGAAGAAAAACGATATCCCGTTTGTGACAAAAAAAAAAAAAAAACATTAAAACAGTAGTTCATTATTTATAAGCATTTCGTTTGATAACAAATTTTCGTCGAACCAAACGTGTTCAAAATGTATGACGCTTTTCTTTACGATAAAAAAAATGAAAACCTTCGTTTCACTCTATATTTTACGTCAAAGAAAAAATCGAAGAAAAGCACAATTTCTTTTTAAGTACATGAAAAGCATTTTTTGACTGCAGTACTGTTTGAAATGGAGAGCGTGATCAGTTTTTTCCTCTTTTGAGTAAATATCACTTAATGTTCATCTTAATGACAAATCGATTTCTAATAAGGTCATCAAAAGTAAGGAAACAATATGATGAAAAAAGTGAACTTCAGCAAAACATCAGGTAAATTCTTCGTTTATTTATGTACACGATGGTGTGGACAAAAATAAATAAATCTTTTTTTAACGTTACTACTAAATCCTCAGGTTAAGGATAGAAGAAAAGTTTTCATTGAGGTGCGACTGGCATTGTACGAGTTGTAGTTACTCCGGCTACCTTGGCGATCTCGGAGCACAGGTTGGCGACTTCGCCTGATTCAATCGAAAATCGAGTTGGATGTAGCGGCAGAAACATGTCAGGCGCGGAACAATTCGGCTCAACTTCTTCATATGATACTTATGCAAATACTCTCTCTGGCACTAGCGCGCTGCTCATTTCAGACAAACTTTAAGCAGGCGCTTGCAAATATTTTCTTTGGCTGGGACAGTATTAAAAAAATATATTATTATACATTTTCGTCGGAAAGAGGATATTCAACAAGAATGGTTTGAAGTTTTTCATTCAGAAGCGTGGGATTTTTGAAAATTCACAAATTTGAATTAAAAATTCACATTTTATTAAAAGTAGGGAAACAACACAAAAATAGTCATGTCAGGTAAACAAGGTCGGAAGAAATTACTTAAACTACCATGTCCGGCTTTATTGTGCTGTGCTCGCTTGTGGTCTTTATCATATGTATCTGCATCGGATCAAAAGGTAAGTACTTTTACATTTCCAGTATTTTTACATTTTCAATACAAAAAATTTTCCTTAATCATCCTTACAAAAGCATTGACAATATTTATTTTTATTTAACTCCAAATGATTTTTTAAAAACATTTTGCCATCGATTGCGTATTTTCTCTCCGTAAAAGTCAGAAAAAAATTAAGGGCTGTAAAATTTGATATCATATGACATTACATAAAGATGTAAGATAGGAAGTTACAACTTTCTTCAAATGACATTGAGATTCAGTTCCTGTAACTCAAATGTTAAAAGTTTGTGCTATCCAAATTGTCTTCGATCAGAAGAAAAATACATGAATATTAAAAACGAAGATTGCACCTTTAAATTTAGGGCGGGTGTTTCGATTGCTGTCTGTTTTCTATGCTCAAAACAAGTTTTTTGGAAAAAAATATAAATATGATTATACTTTTAATATGCCGTAGGTTTAAACTTCAAAAAAGGAAATACTATTGCAACAACTTTGCAGAATTCATTTAATAAAGAATTTCCTAGTTTAACCTTTTGAACATATTTAAATGGGAAGGGGGCGGGGACCCACGCGCTTGTTCGCAATTGACAGCCCGCAGTTTCTATTCACTGTTAGTTTTCTCCACCTAAGAATATATTTGCATATATTCTCAGATGAATAGTTTTCGATGCAGGCACAAGATTGTCTTATTGTTGAAAGATCCAGATGCTGTTCGCATGTATAGATAAGACTTACTTTTTTATCAATTATTCATTACTGTCAAAGTATTGAAATTTGTTTTGTTTTCTTCTACTTGAGGGGAAGTTTAAACTGGCAGATGGTTTCAAAACTTCGATTTAAGCTTTTGGTTTGAATTTAAATTGAGAAAAAACTTCGTTTGGAAGTGATAGATTGTAATTTAAGACGTTCAATTCATGATTTAAAATTCTATATTTGTATTTTTTGGGTTAAATGTACTTGAAACTTACAAGAGCTTTGAATAAATTATTTCAAGTTAGTAAAACTCTTAAAGTAGTACATATAATTATTACATGAAAACCATGATACTGGTTTTCAGAATAACCTCACGTTTGAAACAGTTGGTTTCAAAACGTCGATTTTATCTTTTGATATGAATTTTAAAAAATGTTCCCCCTTTTTGAAGTAGTTGGATTTCAATTTTAGAAAGTCGATTCATGCCTTAAAAAATACATATTTACGTGAAACTCTCGAACTCTTTAAATGAAGAATTTAAGTGCAATTATTCTATTAAAAAAACCGTAATTGAAAGTTTTAAAACAGCTTCTAAAAATGCATATAAAATGTCCGGTAATTCATCTTATTTGAAAGACCATTTTCAATTCTTCAAGAAACTACATTTAAATAATATTTTTAAGAGTGCGGTGAAGCTATGCATGAATTAACTCGTTACCTCATAAAGACTTTAAAAATTGCTTACATCCACTCTTATTTTTAACCTTCCATTAGCAGCCAATCATTCATTTTCCTTTCATGCATAAACTTTTAACTTCCTAGAGGTAACATTTAACCAATGAAACATATTTCTCCCAAGTTCAAAATTTATTTTGTATGCTATGGAATGCAAATATTTATGATTCCCCCTCCTCCCATGTTATGGAGATATCAGAATACTAATAATAACAATAAATAAATAATAATAAGTCAATTAAAAAAAATATATCTTTCTATGAAAATATCTCAAATTTAAACTCTACCGTAGTCCTCAAAAGTTTGAAGCATAAAAATTCTTGAATGAATTAAAAAATAATAAATAAATAAATGAATAAATAAAATGAAATAAAATAAAAATAAAAAATAGACAAGTTAAATTAATAAATTAAATATTCAATGACTAAAATATAAATAAATGATTTGGGTCCGTCTAGCGTATTTTTTTTTATTTTTTTCTATTTTCAACAAAGTGAAAAAGTGCTTACCACCATATCTTGTTACCAATATGTTTTTACTCATGTTGATAACAATAAAAAGAATTTGACTAGCTCATCATTTCCTCTTTAGTGATTTAAGAAGCTTTTAATTATATTCAAGAAAAAGTAATTCGATTTTTTAACGAAAACCGATGCAATTCAAACTCAATGCAGCATTGTGAAGTAGTAAGATTTCAAGTTCTTTTATTCAATAGCTCAGTGTACTTATTGTGGAAATATTTTTATTCAATAAATTATAATGACTTGAAAAGCGGTCATTAATGTTTTTTTTTCTTCAAAAAGTAAAAAGCACATTACTTTGAGAAAGAAATGCAATTCAAGCTTACAAATTGTTTTTTTTTTTTTTTTTTTTTTTTTATTATTGGTTTTACCATGTTTCCAACTCCAACGTTATCCGCAAAAAGAAAATCGTAAAATAAGGGGTTTTTTAGTATAAAAATTGATATGCGTCAATATGAATGTTTGAGATGTTACTTCTACTGCTAAAACTGTGCTCGTTTTATTAAGGAATTTTCTAATATTATATGACAAACAGTATTCAGCAATTGAATATCGTGTTTTCAAGTAGTTAAGACAGCTGTTTTTCACCCAGATAACCCGTGTTCGATTCCAGGGCAGGATAAAAATATACATATTTTACTGCGCTATTTAGTAATCTTAAGTCTTACGTTAAAATGTAGGAGATATTTTAGAAAATTATTCATTTCTTTAGCTCACATTATATCTGTATCATGCATCTATTATTAATATCATTATGTTTATTGCTTTTACTTTTATTATCATTATTATGACAGTAACTCCACTTATTTTTTTATGCTACCTAAAATTTAAAAAGTGATTAAAGAAACGAATTGTTCTGAATCAGAGCTAGAATTTAACTGGACCAGGGTTATATTTTGGCTCTACTCATGAAAGCGGTTTTGACCACTACTTCTTGGCTAACGCAACGGTCTAAAGCGAGCGTGTTTAGTTTAACACGGACATTAACTTCACCATGATGTGGCGAGAAAGATGTTAAATATAGAGATTTTGACCACCACCTTCTCGTTATGTTGACCGCCAGTTTCTGCCTTCTGGATTAAGAAATGAGTATCATGTATACTAGCTCTGTGCTCAGAATACGATTACAGCCTGTATTTCAGTTCTATTGAACAGTAAAAAAAACTTACGTTCTACAAAAAAAAAGTTCCTTTTGTGAAATTTTTGAAATAAATGACTAAGTTCACTTGTTATGAGCAAAGAAAAATCATATTTCCGATTGGCCGAAGCTCCGAATACCGAAGCTTCGGCTGCTTCACATATTGAAATTTGATCGTAGAACGTGTAATAAATGCATGCAATATTATACTGTAATCCATACGATTCAATATTCTTAGTGTTACACCACAGCTTTAGCGAAATGATTCAGTTGTAAATTAATTTCACTAATTAAAGTATTTATTTTTATTTTTGTACTAGTATTACAAAGAAATAAGGCATTTCTAATTTTTTAATTTTTTTATTGAAATAAGTAGAATTAGTAATGTTTGGAATATAAAAAGCATGTTCTACAGAAAGGTTGATGTTTGTAATAAAAACAACTAATATAATCAAATATTATATTACTAGAAGCTTATTTTTGTATTTTATCAACATTATAGTTAGAGATGGTGCGAAGCGCAGTTTAATTGAAACACCGAACACCGAAGCACACCTCATGCTTCGCCCCATCTAAACTTTTAACTTTATCATCTTAATTTTGAATATTTCTTGGGACGATTTAGGCTTTACGATAAATTTAGTGCTGGATTATCCTACAAACTATTTTTAAATTTTTAATCTGCGTAACAGATCGTAACCGGAAACCGAAGTTAAAGTGCTAAAATTTAAAGTTAAAATATTCGTAATTCTTACTTAATTTTAAAAATCTGCAAAAATTAATTTGCTGCATAATTTTTTC
Source organism: Uloborus plumipes (assembly GCA_038373865.1). Lineage (NCBI taxonomy): Eukaryota > Metazoa > Arthropoda > Arachnida > Araneae > Uloboridae > Uloborus > Uloborus plumipes. The sequence continues at coordinate 66,357 of JAXGGA010003548.1, read as the reverse complement.
CATGCCTCCTGCCATTACGAAGCAGGGTAGGAAAAAAAAAAACCTAATGTTGTTCTAAATATAGATTATAAAAGCTACTTCTATAATTCTCCGCAATGAAACAATTCTTTAATTTTCACCAAGGGGAGAACAAATCCAGGAGATATGCTTGAAACGTTCCGGCAATTATCGCCAGATCAGTCTATAACGCTGGACACGGAATATTTAATTAGTGTCTTTCCTGTCATACTACTTGAGGACTACTGCTCCGAAGGCGCTGCCAGACGCGCCCGGATATCCTCTCTGGCAGTGGTCAAAGATGAGCGACTGCACGCAGGATGGAGAGAGCACTGATACGCTCTCCGCGAAGAATTTTATTTGTTTTCTTTGTAACGCCGAGAAAATTTCATTCCCTTTGAACTTGAATTTCTATCCAATTTTCTCGAGGCGCTAAAAGCCTTAAGATAGCTTTTGAGGAAAATAAGGGCAAAGGAAAAATTTTCCAAAGTAGTTCTTGTTGCATGTTTGAGTAGCTTCGGCAGCAGTAAAGTGTAAACTTGAGTCAAGACGAAGTTTGCTTGGAAAGTTTTACGATCTGAACTGCGTGTAATCTAAAGTGAAACTCTCCTGACTTAAGCCCTTGTATTTTTCCATTGAGTTTGAAATTCTCTGTCATGCCGTTTGAGCAATTCGCAAATTAAGCTGATTAACAGATGCTGATTAAAGTTTAAAAACAACGCAAATAAAGCGCAAAATGTCGGGGAAATGAATGTTTTGGCACAAAGCATTTCTCATTATTTTTTCATTTAAGCGGATGCTGGTTTCGTTTGAGGGCGAAATAACAAAACCATTAGTTCGGCTTATTAATGTTCATCTTTACGTTTGTTAACAACATTTTGATTTTAAATTTTCCGCTAAGAGAAAGAATAAGGGAACCATATTTTTAGTCAACGTGAATCGTGGCGAATGTTTACAATTCTGATGTCATATACAGTAATTAAAAAATTATAAAAAAAAGCTCTTGCACAACTTAACATGTTAATTTATTTTTCCTTTTGAAACAGCTAAAAAGTAATTACAGCACGGCATTTATACGCGTAACTTTTGTGTCAAACTGTTATCAAGTCAAATCATATTGTAATGATATTTAGCACTTGAATGCCGAAGCACAAGAATAGTTCAACGTGTATATTTAATTGACTATTAAATTGTGGCAAAATCTAAGGAGTTATAAGGAACATTGAAAAACGATAAATAAATGAATAAACGAGGGAAATATTTTAACTTTAAAACATTAATAGGGGAAATGTACATCGTCGTCTTTTGCATAAAATTTAATCTTACCAAATAATTTAAAATGAGATTTAATAAGCATTTCTTGACTTTGCCATGCTTAAATAAATAAATAAAATAAAAATAAATAAGTAAATAAATAAATGATAATGGATGCAGATGGAATGGTCAAAGCATAAGCAACCGAAAATGCAGCCCAGAAAATCGCAGTCATAGATTACAAATGACTTATAAAACAAAAAACGTAATGTAAAGCTAAATGTTTCACCCTCCGTGTAACTATGCTGTAGTTACATTGTTGAATCTTGCTTATCTCGTTCACGTCAGTACTTTGGGCAATCTGCTTTGAAGCAGAAGAAAATGACGTTGATTAATTTATTTCAGTGTTCAGGATGATACTATGTCATTAAAACAAGAATTATTTTCTTTCATCTTTGGCACTGATGAATGTTCGGTAAAAACCTTTAAAAAATAGTCATTTTATGTTGTAGACATTTAATGCATAAATCCACAAGTTTTCCGCAGAAAATGTCTTTATTTTTCGATCAAGGAAATTTTTCTTTTGTGCCTTTGCATCAAATCAATCTACATCCATCAAAAGTGATGTATTGCACCACAGAACGCATTTAAGTTTTATGCTGAAAACATCTCACAAACAAAAGAGATGAAACTGAAAGTAATGGTTGAATTCATTTTTAAGAAATGAATAAAATAAATAAATGAATGAACTGGAAACGAAATTAATCATTGTATATGAAGTAACGCTAAAAGGTAGATTCCTTGAGAAATAGTGCTTTGTTTTTATTTAATTTTGCCTTTCTGCTAAGCAGACCTGCAAGATAATAAATTTTGTTTCAACAAAGTAACTTTTCTGAGAGGGAAAATCTTTTCCCCAAATAATTTCTTTTAAAGCTCATTTAATGCCTAATCAGACATGATTTTTTCTCTAGTTCTTAGCTGATTTTTAATTAATGTTTATTTAACTGTTGTTTAATTATAAATGAATAATTGTCCATTTTAATTTCTTAACTTATAAACGATTTCGTCAATGAATTGTAGTGTTTTAGATGTATACATTTATAAAATCTCAGGCATCAAGTAAAACATTTGGGTACCACATATCACAAATTTATCTTTTAAAATTGATTGCTTTTAGTAAAAATTTCGTTGCGATATAGCTGATCCTGGATTTTGTGTTTAAAAAAAAAAACTTCGCTTTTCAGTTTAAAGAAATCAAATTGTAAACTAATAATAACAATAATAATAATAATAATAATAATAGTAACAATAATAAAACTAAATCAGAAAAATCCTTACATTGACAAAAGATACATCCATTTCTTCCGAAATCTCAAAACTGTACTTGTTGGTACAAAATGGAAAAAGCACTTCTAACGTATTATATAGTCATCTAAAATTAAGAAATAGTAATTATGAAATCCATTTAAAATTAACTATCTGCCGTTTTTTAATTTAACTGTCATTCATTGTAAAATTCGAGCCACGTAGGAAATTAAATGCAAAATAAATAATGATTTTAATATCAGGAGTGAAACGCTAAACAGAAAATTTAAGTATCTAAATGTTTAAAAATTCCTCGTTTTCACTTCAAAGCATCACAAAATCTCTATGAATTGATAGCATAAAATATTACAATTTAGGAAGAGCAATTTCAACAGCTCCAAAAATAGCTTCCAAACAGTAACGTCAAAATGAATGAATGATGCAATGAACTGCATACAATACTGTCAATTCGTTTTTTTTTTTTTTTTCAAAACTAAAGAGTAGCAAATATATTTAACAACGTTTCCAGGTACAGCACTGGGTCTTATTTTTTTTTCTTGAAAATTCAAGTACAGTAAACTCCAGATTATCCACTGAATAGGGTGGCACAGTAACTGCGGATAATCGGAAAAATAGGTGAGAAACGATACTAGTGTATACAGTAACTAAAATAATAATAACAATTGAACCTACATTTACACTATAGCTAAAGTTAATAACATTGAATATAAAAAAATATTTTTAAAGGCTTAAAATGACAATAATGCACTCGCATTTTTCGGCATTCAGTAAATAATACCGTGAAAAAAAAGAAAGCAAAAGTGCGAAAGACAGGTGGATATAATCCGAATCGCATATAATCGGTAGTTTACTGTGCACTAAAATATCTGAAGTGGTCCAAAATTACCCTATGACTTTATCGAAAGCACTGCGGATATTACTTTCATTCAGAAATATTTTTAAGAGAATTTTTTTAAAACGAGAGACAATTGAATCGATCTGTGATTCCGAGCTTACAGGTATTACTGTGTAATAAATCTTGCAATTGAAGCTTAGCTGAAATAATCGTCACGTACGGGCCGCTAAAAATAAACCCTGGTGCTATTATCCTTTTGAGAAACGAACCTGGAGGCCGTTTATAAGAATAGCGTGGAAACATCATTAGTTAAGTCGAGAACGAAATCGAAAAAGTACGCACTCCATCTAGATGAATCTCTCGTGAGTGTAGGCAATAAAATCAGTATCTTCAGGTACATCGAAAAGAATTTAGGGTAACCCGGAGGTTCGTGCTCGTTCTGCTTGTTCGATTCGCTTGTTTTTCAAGCTTTTCGAACAAGGCAGACTCTCTCTCTAATAATTTCAAATTTTATAAAAGCTTTTGTCATTGATTTTTCGTTTGTAAAGACTCGCCATTACAAGGGTGGAATTTGTCTTTATTTTATCAAGAGCAGGGTTCTGTCGACTTTTTATTGTAAGGAGTTTTTTTATTGGCGAAATTACGTTTTGCGTTTGCTTCGTGTACGAAATATTTAACTCTTAGCAAACGGTTGATAAACCATCTAGATTAATCATTGGCTTATGAGCTTATATTACATAAAAATGTATACACATATTCGAACAAATATCATTACATAAAAACATATTAATATAGAAAAAATATAATTATAATTTAAAAAATATTATTTAATTTGAAAAAATATAATCTTTTTTTATTCTAATTTTCCAATTATCCAAGGTTAGAGCTAATTTGAAATCTTGAAAACCCATGGATGAGATCTCACAACAGGAAATCGTTTACATGGTCGTGCTAAGAACAAATGTATTTAAATTTATCAAAATTAAGTTATTGTCCCTAGAGGGTTCTTTGTATCAGATTTTATCTAAAAGCAGTGTTTATAGTCATTTGTGATCGGGAAATAATTTTTTAAAATTCTGAAAAAGTTACATAAAGAGCGTAAAACTGTATAAAGCAATATCGCGTTCTTTGAGCTCAGTTGCAGATACGACTTTTGCGGTTAGCATGGCAGTACAGCCGTAAAGAACTGAAGCTGGCAACTTCAGTTCTCTGCACTTCTGACAGCATTTGATTTTTTAAATATTTTTTTTAAATCTTATTTTATTTCACGTATTTATTTTTTCCCTTCCACTGGAATTTTCTTTGGACAAGACTACACCATAAAAAACAAAACAGTACCGTAAAATGGTGTGTATAGGTACAGCGGGGTGATTCGGAACAAAATTGCCAGATCATATAAAAAAATTCTTCATAAATATACTGTCGGTAGTTTTCGCAGTTATTATTTTTTTTAGAAAGGTAATATTATAGGAAGTAGGAAAACATATTTTTGTAGTTCTGGCAACATTATTGGCTTCTGTGAAAGGCTACAAGCGGAACGCTAAAAAACATAAAGTTTTCATAGTCTGCAAAACTTTGTACGTAAGTACAGACCCCTTTATATTTTAATTCTAAGAATAGCATTTTTCAATTATGCATATATCTGAGCAACAAACTACCACATTATAAAAGACAATATCTTCTAATTATGGCATAGAAATGAAAAATTCTTTATAATGTCGTTGGATAAGGATTTGCTGGTGAATCGGAGCACTTTGTTCTGTTGTTCTAATTAAAACTTCTTTAAAGGAAACTGTTTGAAAAATCAAGATTCTAACCCTAACTCTTCTGGCCGAAACACAACGACAAGGATTAATTACTTTTTATCCCTTCTCGTGAGCAACTAGATCTTAGAATGAGAGAAAATTGCAGATTTAAAACGATTTTCGCTCCAGAAGACTTCTTTTCACTTAAAATGCATGGGGGAAAGTCATGCAGACTTTATGTAGCAAAAGTCCAACACACAGACAGTGATGAATAAGTGTTAAAATCTTACAGGACCCGAAATTCAGATATTTTAAGAAACTAAAGAAAAGGCAGCGTTCATCCCAGAAGATGTTACGAAAAAACTTAAGCCAAGCCACAACTTCTAGTTTTAAGGACAAGTACATATTTGTGGACGACATGAGTGACTTCAACTTATGATAAATCTTTGTATTTCAATTCAAAAGCATTTCTTAAAATTAATTTTAATTTTTCATAAGTTCAAAATTATTTTGAATTTTGACAAATCATAAACGTTTACTGGTATAGAAAATAAAGTTTTAGCTGACAGTAACTATCTGTTCTTATTCTTACCCATCAATGTTACTCATGTTTGTGAGACCTATTGCCGGTTAAATTGAAAAAAAAAATAAAAATTTTAACATGCGTTCCGATTGACCCCTATCAGCGGGGTGATTCGGAACACCCCTAAATTCCTATATATATAAATAATAACTGTTCAAAATGTTTTGTCTTTGCTTGAAATATCAAAAGCAAAGCAAGACCGAGGTTTTCACCCAAAAAAATCCCCCCCATTTAAAAAATTTAACCCATTTATGCCCAGTAGCCTAAAAACGGGACGCTTGTTAGTTACTGCATACAAAAACCTGTAATGGGTATATCCTTTTACTAAAGCTGTTTTTCACAAGTTAAATAGTCCTTCTTCTTGAGAAAACCAGTTAGAGTCCCTATTTGGACATCAGAGTTTATTTATTGACAGCTATTTTCAGATAAATCAGTCAAGCAAAGACCCAGCATGGGTAGCCACAGAAAGTAATTTTTTTGCAAGCTTATTTTTCATAAAATTAAACTATTTTAAAATGATTTGCTTAAAATTGATCACTGATACCTTCTGTAATGTTACTTTGCAAAAGAAAAGTCAAGTAAGGTCGTATTTTGCTCACATATCTGCAAAATATCCCATAAACAGGACGTTAAATAACTAAATAAATGTGGCAACAGCGAACTATTTTAACCCTAAAATGTGTGTAAACCATTCCAAGTAAGAGCTTTAAGGGTTTAGGTTATATTAGGTTACCCTTTCGTGTTTACTGAAAAATGAAGTTGAAAAAATATTCAAAATGTACATTTTTTGCTATCTAGGAGCGAGTTTCAAAAAAATGTGCTTTGAAATTGTTTCTCAGATTTCGATACTTCTTAACTCTAGTCTTCATAATATTGATTCAAAACTGAAGGAGGCAAAATATTTGAAATCAATTGACAAGGTGAGAAGGCTTGTATGTGTCTGATAAAATACGGATAGAATATGAACGGAATTTATATTTTTTTCAAATTTCATCAGAACATTCTATGTTTTAAAAATCACTGCCAGTGAATATTGATTTATTTGCTTTTTGATTATTCGTTTAAAATCGAGGGACCCGATGAATGTAAGTGTTACTGGTGTGGCACGAGAAAACAACCATGATATCTCTGATTTCTGTAAGAGAAATGGAAAAAGGCACCGAAGGAAGGCATAGAAGGAAATTTCCTATGGTTATGGAATAGGTATAGTTAATTTTTAATCTAAAACGACTCACAAATCTATTTCAGCTGACGGTTTGTCAAAAACTGATCCACCGTGTTATTCTTAAAATATAACTAAATAATTTCTTATGAAAAAAATATTTAAATCGAATGGATACATTTGGAATGTTTCTTTTTCATCATGTCTGCATTTTACTAAGTTTGCTTTTTATATTACTTTTATATTACAATTTTTTAACCTATCTTTTGCTTGATATCGCAATTGTGCAGTTTTTTCTGTTTATTTAGTTCTTTTTTTTTTGATGAATAATACTTCACAAGTAGTGGTATAACTCTAAACCCTTTACTATTTAGTGATTTTTTTTGTGTGTGTGTGCAATGTTTAGTATGAATAAAAAACCTGTTTAATAGACTGAAATGTATGAACAATTATAAGTTTTAGAAGCATGGAGTTATAATCTGTAGATCATAAAAATTCAACATTAAAAACATAACAATTTTTCAAAAAAATGATAAGCAATGTTTCAAAACTTGTGATCCTTGACTGTAATAACTTGTATTAGGCACAAACAAAGTTAATTTTTTTGTATCCTTCCTTTTTGCTTTTCTTTTCTTTTCCTGATCTTTTTTACAATTTGAGCCCCCCCCCCCCTTTTTTTTTTTTTTTAATACTGAAGATAAATTTTCAGTCAACTCTTATCTGTATAAAGGTTTCATTCCATTCTTAAATCATCTCGTCTAATCGGTATTTTCAATAAAAAAAAATAAATAGAAAAAAAAAAAAAAAAAAACAGAACAAAAAAATAAAATCGATGGCACATCTAGCAATTTTGAGTTGAGGCAGACTTCTATGTCTCGCTGTTATTATCTTTTCGACTCATGTAAAAAAGCAAGTCAAAAAGCTCCATAATCGATAAATCGATGAGCAATAAATTATTCAACCTACTTTTATTGCAAAGTGAAGGCTTGTGGTTTTAGCTTAATTTGATTTTCTTCGTTCTGAATGGAAAGCACAATATGGTATTGTCAATAGATAAATCCATTCTAAAGAGCACATCAAAAAGTTCTTGTGTGCACGGGCGACACGTGCAAATGTGAGGGAAAAATACTCTTAAAGAATTTATTACGCTAACATGTTTTGAATTAAATCAATTATTTTAATATACGGTTTTATGCTCTTTTGCTCAACTTTTTATTCTCTTGGGTCACATACATATGACAACTATTTCACAAGGAGCGTGACATACAACATAATGAAGATTAATTCTTTAATAATTTATCTGATTTAATTCTATCAAGTCATTCCTTTTGCGCCAATCCTCCCCCCCCCCCTCCCGTTTTTTTCCCTCACTTTTTTGCTGGTGAAAAGGAAAAGTTGATTTTATAGAGTGCACCATGACAAAAATTAATTCATTTATCGGCTTTTTAAAGTGTTGAGTGTTTACGGGTATGTTTGGGAAACTTACAAATGCTCGGTAAACCACAGACTGAGTACCGGCTGTTTTTTTTGCCAATTATTTTACAAAATTTTGCTTCGTTACAAAATAAAGCCACGCTTAGAATAAAAAAAAATGTTATAAAATTATGGCAAGGCGTAGTGCATATTTCACAAACCTATTCGCGCACACAAACACACACAAAAAAAAAAAAAAAATCTTAGAGCATAATTATTTAAACTTGGAGCAAACTTAATGCTTTTGAAGTGCCTCTGCCCTTTTTTGCAAACAGCAAATATTTTATCGAATATTTTTAGCAAATATTTTATGCAAATATCAGTCGGTTAATCTCGAAGAGTAGGAATTAAAAATACGAACATAAAGAGTATTACAAATCAAATAGAGCATTCTGATCTAAATTCTAGATGAGTTAACTCTTAAGGACCATTATGAGGTGTGTATAATATGTGTCTTCAAAGTTCGAGCTTATTTATAAACTATCAAATACAAATAAGTTATACTTTTTTGTTCATGATATTGAAACATCACAATCTTAACGTTAGGGGAAAAAAAAAGATTTTGTTTAAAAAAATATACTACACTAGCTGACCCGGCCACGCGTTGCTGTGGCTAAGGTACGGGTTAAACTATAATGTTTCAATAGAAACGAAAAACTTTATTACCGTTATAGAGATCAACTTTATATAAATATGAATTTGAGGTCAAAATATGAAAACAATCGAACAAAAATTTCCTAAGTTTGCTAGAAACAAAAAAATCAACAAAAAATGTAGCATTTTAGTACTTAGAAATATTATATTCAAGCTTGTAACAATTGAGTTAATTAAAAATTTGCTAATTGCTATTGTAACATTTTATTTTTAATGTAACATTTTATTTTTAATAATGTAGGTAGGGTAGATAATTAACCAATATTATTTGTTATTTTTTGAATTATAAGCATTTTTAATTTCAGTTTAACTCAACACTAATCGGTGCACAATATTCTTTGTTAATCTGTCTCTTGTAAACAAAAATAGATTGGACGGTTTTCCCACACGGGAGCAAGCGACCTATAGTTGCCCATGGGAAAAACATGGATTTTCTAAATCTAAACCGCAAATTGACATTGTTTGTCCTTGGGACTTATTAATGGACATGGCGAAAGCTAAACGAATGGGAAACTGTAGCCTTTTGAAGGGTATTGAAGATTCTGACGGTGTCATTGGGATACGTGGCAACAGAACTACTTCATCTTTAAACTTGCCAGTCAAAATGATTGCCTCAATAATGTTCCCGGTGATTTTTTTGATAACTAAACGCGTACCATTGCATAATCTCGGTGGATTTAAATTACGTAGAAGAACTATGGGTAAACCAATTTTTAACCGCAGATTATGTGGTGGCATTCCGGGTATGTTTAAAGAATTTTAGCCAAGAATACAGAAAAGCTGATAGCTAAATAGATAAAAAATATCAAATAAAAAATATATTGCGTTCCTAAATTGAGATAAAAACTATCCTATCATTTAAGTTGGACCAAACTGAAACTGCGTGCAAAATTTGGTTAAAATCGGTTCAGTAGCTGAGGAGTCCATTGGACACAAACATAAGGACTATTAATTTTTATATATTATAAGAAACATTATTACTTATTTACTGCGCTCCAGAAGCTGCCAGAACGTGTGCTTTATTTCGCTCAGCCATGGAGGTGTCAAAAAAGGCTTAGTAAAAAGGCTTAGCCAAGAACACAGAAAAGCTGGTAGCTAAATACATAATTTGCAATAAAAATATATTGCGGTCCTAAATTAAAACTATCCTATCATTTAAGTTGGACCTAACTGAAACTGCGTGTAAAATTTGGTTAAAATCGGATCAGTAGCAGAGGAGTCCATTGGCCACAAACACAGGGACACGTAATTTTTATATATTAAGATATATAAAAAATAAAAAAAACGCACACACACACTCCACAAACTTCAATATTTTACTTCAGAGCTATTTTCCACAAAAGCTTAAGTATTTTATTTTATCCACTGATCAATGCCGTACTTTATGTTTTTAGTTGAAGGAATGAAAACTTAAAAGAATCGTGATATTTACATTTGTTCTTACAATCAGAAAAAGTATCTTAACTATGAACCAGTTTCTTAAATAGATGAGTTGAATGAAAATTAGAATTCGAGATGTTCCAATTATAAAACAATATTAACGAACTTTTGTGATCCTTTTTAAATGGGAATATTTGTACTTCCAGTTCAAGTGCGTGCTTAATTACGAAATCCTACTTACGGCTTGTAACTCAAAGATCAAGAAGAACTGATAGACTCTAGAATCAGCTTCAAACAATTCCTTTTTTTTTTGTGGCACATTAAAAGGAAGAAACTAATAAATAAATAATATATTATGTATATAAATTCACCGTTCATTAAAAATTGGTTACTACTTAGGATTTGATTTTATCTCATTGGCATTCCGGTACTGGACAGTTAATGAATTCATCTCTGATAAATAAATATGCATAGAAATGGAAATAGTTCAATTCCAGTTACATGGAAGCATTAGGAAGAAACGAATGTAAATATTTTTGGACTGCTTCGTTTGAAAGTTAAACGCTAATTCACGCGCGAAAGCAAAGAGCATTATGTTACGTTAATGAAGAATGTAAAACTTAAAGTAAGACAACTAGAAAAGTTTGATGTTTTTTCTCTCAACTTCGAAAGAAAAAAATGGATTGTTTCATCTCATTAGTATACTAAAGTTCAATATTTCTTCAATTAAGTATGATTAATCATTCAAGTTAAGACATTTTCAGATTGAGCTACTAGAATTAGAACTATTCGGAGATGTACTTAAACTTATAAAATTAATGAAATTTCAAAAGGTAGAAGGAAATTGATATTTTTGTTTTATCATTAATGCATGCTTAAAATTCTAGTTAAATATAATAAACATTTCGTACTAATTTTTTTCTATTTCTTTTAAACTGCAGCCACATGAGCGCTCTTTGAACTTTATGCAGAAAATTATCCAGTCGGTCAAAAAAAAATTTCTCACAAGTCACACATGAATTTTCATTTTTAACCCTACACTGCATGGTGTTGCCAATTGGATACATGGAAAATTTGTCCTCCTTATGAATAGCAGGATGTAGTCATAAGGCAACTCAATGAATGCATAAAAAGCAAGTATTGGGTATATTTTAAGCAATTATCACCATTTATCCTCCATACATGGCAGGACTGGTCTGTTACATGCTCTTAAATGAATCCATACGGATAGCTTTTAAAATCACTTAAACTACCAAGTTTTGAAATTTTTTTTTACAATGAAATATTTTTCTTTGTATTTTAAAAAAACAACATGAATAAAAATAAACATTTATCTTTCGTTTAAGATGCGTTTTATACATCAAAATAATTATTTGGAAAAAATCTAGGACATAATACATGTCTGTAGCCCTTTGGCAACATTATGCAGTAAGCATCCAGAGAACACTTCGATTCATCTCTGTAGTTCATGAATTATGTGCTTTGTTTATGTTTCGGGCTAGCTTCTTTCTCTTTTTGGAAGGTATAAAATAATCATACGGACCCAAAAGTGGTACTTTTGGCTGTTCTACCGTTTATTAGACCTCGCACTTATTAATGGTTAGTTGATGTTCAACAGAGTGAACAAACAAAAAATCAATAGGGAAAAGCCTTCAAAACGTGTTCATTTTAGATTTCAGTTAACACAAACGTTGTGCTTACGCGGACAAGTAAAATCATTAATAAAATTAAAATATAGTTTTGAAAAAAAACCTAAAAATTACGCTTTTACATAGGAATGCACTGTGATCATCACGGGTTTCCCTCTGATTTTCAAAACTACTGAATATCCGCACTTAAGTTTACATGCACTTATAATACATCAACATGCAATACAGTTTAGCCTTTAGTATTAAAAATAATATTGAATATATTACTTTTATATTTGCAAAGAACGTAAATTTTATCTTTTATTCAGAGTTACATACATACATACATACATACATACATACATACATACAAGCAAACCCACATGTGAAATTAATAAAGGCGTAAAAAAAGAGGGAGACCATTAGCTACAGAGGAACTAGAGAGAGTTACAAAAAAAAAAAAAAAAGAAAGCTTGCGCGAGAGAGCCTCAAAGATATCAGATTAGACAGAATTGATCATCGGAAAGAACACAGTACAAATAAACAATGATGTAAAATGTCAAAATGTAAAGGATTACAAAAGTACAGTACACTAAATGTTCAATTCCTCTATTTTTTTCCGAAAAAAAATCTAATTTCAAGACTATCATTTAAAATCATTTTTATCTGTTGAATGCATGGTGTAGCCATTTGGCAACAAAATTATTTTAATTAGAAAGTGGTGAAAATTTAGAGTTAAATTTTTTAAAATATTTTTCCATGTTTTCTTATTACATTGACAAACACATATATTTTTTTCGAAGAAAAATAAAAAATCATGCAGTGTAGGGTTAAAGCGAGTTTATGCCGTAGAATGTTTTGCGTTGTTCCCCCCTTCCCTCCAATTATACTTACATATTTACTTCGTATGTGAGCTCCTGTTTCTCAAAAACTTAATTTAAGAAACAATTTAAAATTAAGTCAACTGGATTCAAAATAGTAAAATGTACGAAAAGTTTCATTGAAGCAAATGCAGTGATTACCTTTATCTGCTAAAATATTAACCGATATTCAATGACACTCTCTTTAATGTATTTGGAGTGCCCTATCTATATCATGAAAAATATTTCAGTAAAAACTTTTTGTGGAGATAACAAAATTAAATTTTTTTTCTAGAGAGATTAAATGTGTTCAAGAGTATTTGAATAGTACATTTTAGTAGTATATGCGTTATGATGATAATATTTAGGAATTACGAACTAAAAATGACTGTTTTCATTTCACACACGCTAGAAAGTGATAATAAACCGAAAGACAAAATCGCTCACGCACAAACAAAAATTCCAATTCTAATTTGCTGACTTGAAAAATAAAGTTTGTATATTTTTGTCGGCTTATTTATTTATTTTTGTTTTATCCAACTTCATTGTTTCTTCTTTCAAAAGTTTGTTTGGTAGCTCCGTAACTACACATTTTTTTTGTACTACTTGACCAAGTACCAGAGTCAAAGGGTCAAAGTGTGTTGAAGAAGTGACTTAATTATCTAGATACAGTGGAAACCCGATTTCATGAACCTCGAATCTACGTTTTCCCCGCATTTTACGTTTTTTTTGTTAGGGGTCCCGTATATTAACAACATTATTTTAACCCGGATTATAAGTTGGTTTTTTACCGATTTTCCTGCATTTTATGTTTTCCCTGAAAAGTAAGAAAGGGAAAACTTTTTGTAAAATGAGCACTATTTTTGGGGGGCTCTTTTATATGAAAACAGCAATGAATTACACAGACCCATTGTCTTCCGAAACTGGTTTTTTCTTTCTTCTCATTATTTGACGACGTATTTTTGAGTATTTGAAAATCTTTTATTTTATTCAGAAGTGATGTAGAAAAAGCTTGCGTCCCTCACTCACCTTCGAAAATTAGCAAAGGTTACGTGATAGTTTACTTGTCTATGGGTGACGTCACTGTGAAAGGGTCACATGATGTTTTTAATGACCTCATATGAAATTATTCAGTCACATTTTGGGGTATTTCGACTTCATTTTGGGGGAAAACATTTTTGAGTTGGTAACTAAAAAAACATCCTTTATTACGAACTAATTTCAACCCGAATACCAGGATTTGACACTTAATGTTGAACTTGTTTTAAATTGGTCCTGAAATAAAACGTATGATAATGTTCTTTTTGTAAAATATAGATAGTATATGTTTTGAAAGAGTCATCTTGGCGTGTTTTTTTTTCTATTTGATTTTTGCTTTCTATGTGTTTCCCGTAATTTATGTTTTTCAAATCCAGTCCCTTAACAAACATAAAATGGGGGTTTCACTGTATTATTCAATCCTTCAGTTAGTTTCTGCTTTCTAAAACAACTTTCCAAACAAAACATTTAGCTCAGTTACGGAAACTAAGCTTAAGGAGCTTTTAATACGGAACAGAAAATGCAAATTTCTCTCTTAACTCCAAATCTGCTTAGCAGCTCAGAGAGGCAGAGCTGTCGCGTGGCATCACGTAGTTTTCGCGTTTCTAGGTCCTCTTATTCACTGCGTGCGATGATTTCCTTCGAGGGACTCGAAAGTGTGGTGAACCGTGGAAAAATCTCACTTTGGCGAGGCAGTTTCGTGTTCCCTTTCACGCCAGGGCGATGAGACCTGCACGTAATCATTCATTGTATCCCCAAACGATGGTCTCGGCTTGATTGTGCCCCGATATTGTTTGACTTGAAAAAGAGACAAGGCCGGGGAACATCTTCTCGTTTGACGTTCATGAACCCGATAGAGAGTTTATCCTCATCGGATCTGCCAACGGGATTCTCGGAAAGGATTCAGAACTCATGGTCACGCAATTCGCAGAGCACTGTTTCTTTCTGGCCATAGTCAAGGAGCTCTTGACCCCTCAAAGGGAGGGGTCCGTTTAAAAATAAGGCATCATTCATCCTTTTCTTTTTTTTTTTTTGAGAAGAAAGGTACATTCGCATGATACAATTTTAAGAGTTAAAATTCGCTTTTAGTGATATAGCCACAGAGCTACTGTAAAGCTAGAACGCATGCAAGGGCTATTTTTTAACTGTACGCATAAAATCGGTTTTGACCACTACTGAACTATGGTTTCGTTTGACTTAAAAAAGAGACAAACCCGGGGAACATCTCCTCGTTAGACGTTCATGAACCTGATAGAGAGTTTATCCTCATCGGATCTTCCAACGGGGATTCTCGGAAAGGATTCAGAACTCATGGTCACGCAATTCCCAGAGCACTGTTTGTTTATGACCATGGTCAGAGAGCTCTTGGCCCCTCAAGTGAGGGGTTCGTTAAAAGAAATGCATCGGATAGCTTTTTTCTTTTTGATATGAAAAGCGCGTTCACGTGATAAGATTTCATTGCAAATAAGCTGCATTAAGCGCTAGAGCTAAAATTCGTTTTTAGCGGTACAGCCATCTACAGAAGTAGAACGTATGCTAGATCTATGCTTTTTAGCTGTAAGCATAAGAATGGTTTTACCGAAAACTGGTCAATACCGAATGATGGTTTCATCTTGATTGCGTCGATATTGTTAGACTTAAAAATTAGACAAGGCCAGGAAACGACTCCTCGTTTGATGTTCCTGAACCCGGTAGATTTTACCTTCATCGGATCTCCCAACGGGATTCATGGAAAGGCCATTGTCTCGGATTTGGAACTCATGGTCACTTAATTCTTAGAACACTTTTTCTATCTAACTATGGTCAGGAGCACTCGTCCCCTTAAAGAGAAGGGTCCGTAAAAAATAAGACATTCTCTACCTTTTATTTTTTGAGAGTAAAGGCGCAATACGATTTCAGTGCGAATGAATTGCATCAGAACTAGAATTCGTTGTTGTGTTGTGGCAGATAGGCTGTCAATTAGAGATGCAGTGCTTCACTTTTCCAACTATACCCTAATTTGGTGTGAAATCCGACTTTCAGTGTACATACATGCCATAAGAACCTGTTTATAGGGTAGGCAACCATTCACAGCACTGCAACATATTCAAACAAAGAAAGGACACGGAGAGGAGAGAAAATCCATCCATGCTCGAACCAGGATTCAAACCCATAACCTTCTCATCCGAAGTCACTTTTCTAATCACATGACAAATCGGGCTGTCTACAAGCATTCATTATTTGGATATTTGCCCGCAGAGCAATCATAGAACAAGAGCGTGTGATGGGCTATGTTCAGCAGGAGGTTTATGATAAAACAACTCTTAGTGAATTTATTCCATCAAACTAAGTTTTCAAGGGATGGGAGGGAGGGGGGGGGGACCGGAAGGGGACTGGTCCTCACATTGCTTATGTTTTACCTCAAGATATGCTTATATCTTTGATCGAAAAATGATTAAAAGAATATCATCAAATACATAATTGCGACAATATTCCAGAGAAGCGTTTCGTGGTTATTAATACTTAAAATTTAAGCTTCCGGTTAATGATAGAGTAGAGATTCGTTTTGTTTACACTAATGATACGGATCTGTACAACTGTCTTGATTCCAAAAAGAACATCTTAACAGAAGAAGTTTTTTACCCAGCGTAAAAAAATACATAAGTATGGAACCTCTCAAATCGGAAGACCCCTAAGAACCATATAAATTTTTTTGCACCGTACCAAAATCAACAAAGATGAGGAATGAAGCATTGAGAGAGCTCCTGCCTTCCTCAAAGAGGCTCTGTTTTCGCATGAATAGCACTGCATAATACTCACGGACTCCGAAAAGGAGCACAAAGAGGCGGAATTTCACGAGACGCCAATGTTATCGACAACAGCTTCCTCTTTTTGCTCCTTTCTATAGAATGAAACGACACTCTTGAATCCCCTACTTGATGGCATTGAAAACGAAACTTTCATGAGGTATTTCGCTCCGAAAATGAGCAATTGCTCTTTCAAGTTCACTCGATATATATATATATATATATATATATATATATATATATATATATATATATATATATATATATATATATATATATATATATATATATATATATATATATATATATAAATATAAGAGAGAGAGAGATAAAATATGTGTGTTTGTGTATGGCAGGTGTGTAAGAACGGCAAAGTACGAAGTCCGGTATTTTATAGAATACTTGACTTGAGCAGCTTGAAAGCTTGATTTCTATTCTATAAAATGGCCATGGCCGCTATGAAAAGGTGGTATAAATGTGTCTCACGCGTTGTATTTATTCTTCGCTGCAAGACCTTTAATGGAAAACTACTTTAATGTGCATAAATAACTGACGAAATGTGTTAACAATTATGCTAAACGGCTTATGATATTAGACACCACACTGTAATCTCTATTAAAGAAAGCAACATTATTATTTTCTAATTCGGAGAGAGCTAATGCAATCAATACGTTGGGAGAAAGAATATTGTACCTCTAAAGAAAAGTGTTTTTTCTGTATCAAAGAATAAAACTGGGGTGTTTTCTTTTCACCTGAATTTGTAAAAATTTTAGCTTCAGTGATATCATAATATAATGCTCACTCACGTGTCACGTCCTACTGACAGCATGATAGAAGCATTTGTAAAAAGTGTACACTATTGATGAGCAATCAAAGTTTCAAATGATACAACTTTTAAAGCCACCAATCATTTCGGAAATACCCCGACGATTACTTTTTCAGAATCTTTCAGAAAAAATGTAACACAAAATTTTAATCTAAACTACGAGAAAAATTTCGCTTGGAGAAATATTTTGCCATATTTTTTTTACAATTCTTTTCAGTCTGTGTATATACGTTGTCTGAACCGAAAGTAATGTGAGTAAGTCGATTATAAGACATTATTGATCCGACGGTCAAAATACATATAAAGGTTTCAAAATAGACTCTTCTTGAGTCAATATCTCTCTTCCAACGAGATTTCCGGGTATTGAAGGAGTCACGGCTGGCCTTTTCCGGAATGTCCTTCAGAGCATTGGTGCAAGCCTCTTAGACTGTCAAATGTCTCAAAATGATCAAAGTAGTGCTCTTTCGTGTTAGTTTTCAAGTAGGGGTACAATTGTAAAAGTTGAGGGCATTTACATTAGGATTGTAGGACGGCAGGGGAATATTTGACATCTTCGAGTATCGGACAAGAGAGGGAGGACCATTTTTGCTCAGTTTTCATAGCGGCAGATAATTTATCACAGTCTTTTGAACGGTACGTTTTGGAAAGTTTAATGTTTGTACCATTCAACAAGCACCACAAGCAAAACAAGCACCACAAATTCATGATTTCAGGCACACATTTTCGTTTGTGGTGGTTATCGATGGCCTTCCAGAATGTAATTTATCGCACACCTGTTCACGGCGTTCAAAAATTTCTTGTATCTTTCAAAATCCCTTGAAATGCAAAAGACCGGCCATTTCGTTCAACAGTCATTACCAATATATTTCTTAATAATTTAAAGAGTTTTCACTGCGGATATTCAGAATGTAATAGAAAACATGGTGACAATATTTTTCTCAGTCGAGCGCAACTTGCACGTTCGATCAAAACAAGGTTCACGAAAATGTATGTCCTTGCTCTGCTATTAATCAGAAATTTCGCTAAAAGCTGTATATTAATTCAAGAAGAGTCGAAATCTGTATCTGCATTTTAACTGTCGAATCAATAAAAGTCTTGTAATCGACTCACTGACAGTAAGTAAAAGTTTTTTTTTTTTTTTGCTACTCTGATTCGTAATATTTTGTTTACGCACGCAAACACTGTGCAGTGCATATACATGATTAGTGGCCGAGTTTATTTCTGGGAAATAATTCTTCTCGTATCTGAGTCTGACACGTATATAAAGTTTGCACAACGCGGACGTGTAGCGCTTTTTATATTGATGTTAATGTGTTTCCTAAAACTAAAATTGATTTATGTCCCTTCTTCTTTCGCCCCATTTTGTTTTGGACTGCATATAAAAGTAAGAGAACGAAACTAAAGTGTTTGATCAGAGCAATAAAACTTGGTCTTGACGAATCTTAAAAAGATCATTTTGTTCCGGCAATGAAATATCTTTGAATATGTTTCCTGCACTCAAAATGCTAGTTATATTCCTTCTAAACCAATTTTGAAAATATTTGATATCATAATGAGAAAAACAACCTTTAAAAATTGTTTCATTAAATCTGTACGTACGTTTTGAGAAGTTAGTTAATGTTAAGGGAATTATAATCCAAAATGACAAAATAACAAGAACTTCGTGTTGAAGTACTGTTCTTCCGCTTTAATGTTTCTACTCATAAAAGAACATTAAAGAGCATTGTTTCAACTGCACTTCTCTGATCACGTAAGCGTCGTTTCAATGAGACAATTCTCTAAACTCGTTTCATGCTAGTTATTCTTTTGTATTGAAACTCTATTTTAAAAAAAAGAAACTATTTACTTCTGTAATATGTCGCTAAAAATTAATTATTGGAATTAAGAACTCATATTTGGAGTACATATATACAAAGAAGCCACTTGTCAGAACAGTACACAATATAATCAGATTTTGACTATGCAGAACAAATCGGGTACATGACCCAGAGACCTTGTTTTTTGTCGCTTGATCTCTGCGAAAATTCCTAGTTGGGAAGTTTTTTTTTTCAGTCTCATAGTTTATATGTAGAATGACATAAAAAAATGTTTTCTGCATTATGCAGCCAAATGAAAAAGTTTAGAGCATCGCGTTAAATCTCGTTTTATTGAAACGGAAATGAATCTTGTTTCTTTATTTGAAAATAAAAATCTAACTTTTAAACATATTCTTCTGAAGTGTCATGCGTGTTATTTTTAGTTACAATAAACTCTCGAATATCCGCGAAGGGATTATCCGTGGGGCGGATTATCCACGAAGTTCTCTTGGGGGGGAGGGGGGCAAAAATTCTTAGTTAATTTTGTTCTTGTGGAGCAAAAGTTTTTCTTCAAAAACACAGACCTGAAGTCCAATTTTTCTTAACATTTCTTACCCCAGAGTGCGGTGTACTTCGTCCAATAAATTATTTTACCTGGGCGTTATCGTAAGCACCAATTATTCATAGATTTTAAATGCATGAGAACCTCAAATACAACTGTTTTTTTATGCTGTACCTATCGTCAGTGTTTGTACATATCACGTTTTAAGTTGAGCAAAAGACATTTATTTTCTTTACCGCTTATTTTATGCTTTTTTCGGATTATCCGCGATTTTCGTTATCCGCGATACCCATGCCACCCAATTCCGTGGATAATCGGGAATGTACTTTATGTTTAGTGCATATGAATGTCATAAGAGTAAGATTGCCTTGTATTTTTTCTCTAATTGGGAGTTAACAGCGATTGAGGCAACAAAATACTGCTGTAGCAACATACTTTTGTTATGATGATTGCATCGAAGGTCATTCATCTGCAGCGATTTAACAGTGATTTATCTGCTCTAAATGACGAATGGTGGAAGTGCACCGGTTGGAAATAATATTTTTGGGGTAGAATAAAAAATATCAATCAATAAGCGATTAGGAGATACGAGAGCGGAAAAATTTAACTATGCAGAACAAATAATCTGAACAATAAGTCCATAAATAATTTTTTGTTGCTGTCACAATGATTGTAAATACATCATAAATAGAAAATTAAGGTTTTTTTGAAACTGTAAATCAAAATTAACTTTTGAAAAAAAAAAGAAAAAATAAGAAAATAAATGTTTGCAAAGTATCATTGAACACCTGCTGTATGTTTTTAAATTTCTAAGTATTATTAGTGATTCCGTTTAGTTACAGAATCTGCTACATTTTACGAAAAAAAAAGATAAAAGTAAATACATGATACAACGTAGAAGTTGATGAAATTTAGACCCATTTTTAGTATGTTACCCATTATAAGTATGTTAGTCTCACTTTTTGGTCAAAAATGACCATATTTTTTCAGGAAAAACAAAGTCCCTTAACTGAAGTTTTGCTTTTGAAACTTAGCTTTAATGTACAATACTTTTAAAAAAATAAGTACGAGTAAACGAATAATGTATCTTAAATATTCAATTATCACTGAAGCACTTGCATATTGATCTAATCTGAAGCAAAATTTGAGTATTATACACAGAACATCTAAAATTGCTTCAACGGAGAAGTCCTCATTATAAGTGAAATTTATCATCATGATTTTTTTTTAAAATCATTCGCTCGTTCTGTGACTTTGCTTATGCGCATGAACGAACTTGAGAGCAATGACCAGAATAGAAACCTCATTTAAAGTGCTTAACCTCTTATGTCCATCAAATTGACCCAATGTACCTCATTCATTATTAAATGATGGCCAAACTTGCCGAACAATAAGTTCGTATTACTTTCTGTTTCTATTGTTAACTTTCGTGTTAATAGACAAGTCTTCACTGAATGATCAGGTCTTGCGTTTCGGATTAAGTACAATACTTACACTCTCATTAGGAATGAGCGGCTCTCGTTTGAAGATTCTTCAGGTGTAAGAGAAATTTCGTCATTTAAGGTTTATTTATTTATTTCTAGTTCAAAAATTCATACTCAAATCTTATAAAATTTTGGTCAGTCTGATGAAAAGTTTACGGTTAGCACTTTTCACGAAGCCTTTTCGTCAAATGCGAATATAGAATTTGTGGGATTTGAGCATGCGTTTTTGAGTGTATAATTTTTATCGAAAGGGAATTGAATAGTTTTTATTTATTTATTTATATTTATTTTTTATGGACCAATAAAACGCTAGATATAAATTTTGAGAAAAAAATTTAACCATCGTAAAAACTTTTGAGGTGACAGTTATCTAATTTTCTACTGAATGTAATATTGTGAAGCACGCAAAAATGAGAATTTTCACACATTTAAAAATTTTATTTTGCTGCATTAAATCTGCACTACTAAAATAATTGCAACTCTTTCTGATGTGGCTCAGAGTATCTTAAATTTAGAATAATAATTATATTTAAATATATTAAATAACTATTATTTCTTAATTTTGGATTGCAGAATACAAGTTTGGAAGTGTTTCCTTTTTATATATTAAAAAAAAAATTAACGTAAAATAAAGATAATGTGGGTCAAAATTACCCCGAATAACAACACTTCAAACGCCAGTACAGCTAGAAACTTCTTCAAAATGAATCGTATACTTGTTTTTCTTCCCTTAGATTCATGATCAGTAATCAAATTGCGAATGAACTTCCTCGATCTAATTCTGGAAAATCTTCTGAAACATTTTCGTGTTACGACATCATTTAGCTTCAGTTTCATAAGAAATTTTCATAGGAAGGGAATTCCAATTAATGCTTTAAACACTACCTACGACAACGATGCACAATTAAGTTCTGAACTTATATTATTATTGTTTAACAGAAGGAAAACTTGTTACAAATTGCAGACGAGTAAAATAAATCATGCTGCAAACTAATGATTTCCATGCGGTAAACATGATCCACGGAAACAATTCATTAGGGAAATCCGGAAGTTTGTTGATTGATCGTATTCATTAAATATGTATTCGTCGATTAAGATATTATGATGAGTTGGAGCTAATTTGCATTTCTCGCCTGATCGCATTTGCGTGGTGTGCTATTAGAATACTACTGTGAATGAAAGTTGCATACTGATATCGAGAGCTTGTTCGCGAGCGATTTCACATATTTGTTTCTGGCGAAAGATTAAGCTAGACTTCGATCATTTATCGGAGAATTTTATTTTAGGGATGTAATATCGATCTCAATGTTTCCGAAATGTCGATGTTCAGTTTATTTTTTCGATTCGGAAAAATCTGCTTGTCAGAACTAAATATAACTAAGCCGTTCATTTTAAAAAACGGTCAAGCGCCAATTTCAAAAATGTTGAAAAATATTTTCAGTATTCCATTAAATTTTTCCCGTAAGGACTACACTATTTTAATTAGAAAATGATACACATTTTGGTGCATTTCTTTCAGTAAAAAATGTTGTAATCCTTATTGAATTATTTAGTATGATGGTACATAATTTTTCCTTGAAATTAGAAAGGCATATGAATGTTTGAAATAAACAATTCAATTCAGAAGAGATTTTATGGGATATAAAAATGTTAAAGATATCTAAATGTACCCCATGTTCTTGCGGTTCAGCATTATTAATCATTTGAGGCTCTGTGGCTTCGTTTAAAGCCGCCAACTTTTTAATTTATCTATTTCCTCAACCAATTAACACAGTGATTTTAGTTCGCTGAAAAATAAATAACTGGTGTCCTCATACGAAGCCACCGTACCTCCAATAGTTAAGCTTCGAATAATAGAGATACTGGCATAATATGCTGTACTAGGGAAGTAAACAGCAAAATACAAATTTTTCACTTTTCTTTTCTTTTTTTTCTACATTATAGATTTATTACTATTATTTACGGGGAATCAAAAACACGTTCATTCAAATATCTCAAAAACTCCCATTTTAGCGGATACTGCGTTTTCCCTTCCCATGGAGCTATTACACTCTTTAGGATAAAAGAGTTAGAGACTTGACGATAAAATAATAGAGGATAAAATAGCAGAGACTAAACTGAAAGAAATAATGGAGCTGGAGTAGTTTGCTAAAACACGTCCCGGGTGCAGGCAGGGCTTGGATTTTATTTTCAATTGATAGTAAAAGGAACATCGTTGATTAACGAAAAAACTTTTATTGGGGAAAAAAACATTGCTTTGTTGAAAGCTCAGAAAAAAAACTAATATTAATTCCTGTGTAATCTTTGCTTTTATTTTATTTATAAGGTTTGTATAACTTTACTCTGATAACTTTCCAATTAGTGCGAACTGGATGAATGAGGTAACATATTTTCAAGCTCCTTTTTATTTTAAAAGACTTGGGAAGAGCTTTTGTCTTGCTATTGCTGTCCCTACTCGCTCATTTGATGCAAAGTACTTGAATCTTTCTTACCCCTTTACTCATGCAGAATGTGGGATTGGTAAAAGAGAAAATGTGCTTGAAGTATTAGTTTTTTGCTTTTCAGCAATGTAATCTATCGCCCAGCAATAAATTTAGGATGACAGTCAGGGAATTGGCCTGCTTTTGTTATAAAATAGAGTTTAAATATCGAAGCGTGTTGGGATTAAGGCTTTTAGTTTTCTGAACAACAAAATTTTTTTCTGATATTGTTGCTGTTTAATGACAAGGAATACCATAACATACACATAGGTTCAAAAATTATGAAACCATCTAGATTAAAAATAAATTCATGTTTAGTAATTTTAGTTCTTAACCCTATCCCCCCCCCCCCAAAAAAAAAAACAGAAAAATGCCCTATAGCTACTCCC
Organism: Uloborus plumipes; assembly: GCA_038373865.1. NCBI lineage: Eukaryota > Metazoa > Arthropoda > Arachnida > Araneae > Uloboridae > Uloborus > Uloborus plumipes. The sequence goes on along the minus strand of JAXGGA010003548.1, from coordinate 42,099 downwards.
GTTTGCTGTCAAATTTCGCATTTTCTTTCTTCAGCCTCTCTTATTTATTCCTTTTTAATGTAGCATTAGAGTAGTTACGATAATAGTTATTTCTTTTTAAAGAAATAAAATGAAAAATTGACAATTACATGAATCACAATAAAGTTTAAAATTTTCTATTTGGATAATGAAATTTTTTAAAGTGCTTCTAATGGGTGATTGCACACGAACCCTTCTTCTCAATGTCAGATGGTTCAGTAATTCGGTTTGCGGCGAAAGTGTTCACTTTCCCTTTTATCTGCCGTTAGAATTTTGTACAAGCTTTCACTTTCTTGAGCCTCCCTTTGAAGATTCTGTAAATATTCGCATTTCCTTTCTTCAGCCTCTCTTATTAATTCCTTTTTAATGCGGCATTAGAGTAGTTATGACAACTTTTAAAGAAATAAAATGAAAAATTGGCAATTACATGAATCACAATAAAGTTTAAAATTTTCTATTTGAATAATGAAATTTTTTAAAGGAAGGGCTCCTGATATGTGATTCCACATGAACCCTTCTTCTCAATGTCAGATGGTTTAGTAATTCGGTTTGCGGCGAAAGTGCTCACTTTCCCTTTTATCTGTCTCCCGTTAGAATTTTGTACAAGCTTTCCCTTTCTCTAGCCTCCCGTTAAAGATTCTGTATAAGTTCATATTCCCTTTCTTCAGCCTCCCTCATTTATTTCTTTTTAATGCAGCATTAGAGCAGTTCTGACTATTTTTACAGAAATAAAATGAAACATTGACAATTACATGAACCACAATAAAGCTTAAACTTTTCTATTTAGATAATGAAATTTTTCCAAGGAAGCGCTCCTGATATGTGATTGCACATGAACCCTTCTTCTCAATGTCATATGGTGTAGTTATTTGGTTTGCTGCGAAAGTGCTCACTTTCCCTTTTTTCTGTCTCCCGTTAGAATTTTGTACAAGCTTTCCCTTTCTCCTGCCTCCCGTTTAAGATTCTGCAAAAGTTCGCATTCCCTTTCTTCAGCCTCTCTTTCGGATTACGTTACGCAATCGGCAAGAGTTGATACATTCCCTTTAGGGTTGCCATTTTTCTGTGAAGAAAAACATCTTGATCTTGGGATAAGGGATGGGAGAGGGGATGTTTTACGAAGCAGAAAGTTGTTTCTTCTCCATGTGTCACAGTTTCTAACATTATTTTTGACCACCCAAAAGACAAGTAATCTGCAATTTCTTTTTATTTCCCTTTCGAAGATTATGACAATTTTACTTGTGATTTATCGTATCAGAGCAAGGCTGCTGTATACGACATTTTAGTCAGTTTGTATGTAAGCAACCGGTTTATTTATAAGCGAGCCAATATATAACACTGAATAAAAGAATGAATGAGCTCGTTGTCTCAAATGCAAATTTTATGTGAAGCAAGTGTTTTTGTTTCACCGCATTTGATTCTACACTTATTAAAAAAACTCAGTTTTAGCTACATGCTTCTGCATTTTTTCCAATAAAAGAAACTCATTATTTAATTGCTTAGTTGATACTGTAAGATTTTTGGAAAAAGTTATTGTTTTTATTAGGGATACACCGGTGAACAAATTGCCCGATTACCGATTAATCGGTTGTTGATAATTGGCCGATTAATCGGCTACGCCTTTTAATGATAAGGATGATTGTTTCTAATACTACCAATTTCACAATCACTGTTTTTTCTCTCTTATACAATTCCGAGTTTAGAAAAAGTAAGTAATTTATTTTTGAGAGAAGATTTTTTCTCCATTTTCCTAATTTTCACAAAATAATCTCAATATTTTATCAAATTTCATAGAACCAATTTTCATATTATTGTCAATAATATTGCATTAACACATAGTTAATTATATTAATTGGACAAAAAAATCAAAAAAAGGAGGCGGGGTCTGTGGTGAGCACTCCAATTTAGGAGTGCTTTTAATTTAAAATTTTAATAATCAGTAGCAATTTAATTCAAGACTTATTCTTTGTGAAAATTAAAGGTTATCTAAAAGCACTGTGCTAAGGAGAAAACTATCGCCACATAAAAAATGTTGCAACATTATCTCTGTGTATATTTATTCAAAGTAGGAGAATTAAATTAGTAAAAACTTTATATCAACCGTGAGGATTATTATTACTGTTAATAAAATCATTCATCATAGTTTCTTAGTGAAGGTACACTTTAAAGAACAATATTCAAAAAATATTTTTTCAGCCTATTAATCGACCCAATTTTACCGATTATTAATAATCGGTGAAGTGGCTGATTATGGCCGATTAATCATTTCTGCCGATTAATCGAGGTATCCCTAGTTTTTATTAATTAAATTGAACCAATTCAAAAAGAAATAAGTTTCGTTAGATTACACACGTAACAAACAAGTGTCTTAATTTAAGCAATTTGAGCATGCATGTACTAGATTAAAACAGGAGGATTTTTTCTCCCTATGTTCTTAAGAAGAAATCAAGTTGATCCTTGAGTAGAATAAATTGCCTTTTCGTGAAGCGCCGAATTCATCTATAACGGGATAAAGTCTGTCTCTATAACATCTATGAGATGCAATTCGAGCCTGAAGAAAAAGGACGTTGAAAATTTGCTTTGAAGTTAAACTTTTCCGGCTTTCTAAAAAAACTGAAATATTAATGAGTTTGAAATATTTGTAATGTGTTTGAATAATTTGTGGATTAATTCATTTGTAGCGGAGTACTGTTTTTAAGTAGTAATGAAAAAAATGCAAAAAAAGAAAGAGAGAAAGATAGGAAAATAAAACTTTATAAGAGAAATGAAAATAAAATGAAACTAGTTTTCTTATTGAAAATAGTGCTAAAAGTGAAAAATAAATTCGCACTAGAAACAACATCGTTACCGGAGTTAAACCTAATTTTTGAAGTCTGCGCGAAATTGTGAAGTAAAAATAATTACTTTTATGTTGTCAGCAATTTCTGCAGCATGTTAGTGTAATTATACGAATATGATCCAAGCGGGAAAGGAATTTTTGCAATAACCGTAAGTACAATTTAAGTTTTTAATTAATTTTTGGTAATGTATAATTACATGTAAAACTTTTGCACAAGTTCAAAAAGGGTTATTGCTTTAAAAAGTAAAAGTTTTATTGTGGTATTTATGCTGTACCTTTCATTTTTGGCGCAATTTACAGACTGGCAATTCCACCGACGTAACAATCAAACTTTAAACACATAATTGCAAATTCAATAGATAAAAAAACCTACGTTTTCTTTTCTCTTATATAGTTTGCTGTCATTTATGCTATCCTAAATATTCGTATGGATTCCCTGTTTACAAAAAACAATTACGTTTCAAATTTTATTGTTACGTTCGTAACGATAGAATTCTCCAGACATAAAAGTGGTTGTTTGATTTTTATCCCTTTACATTAGCTGTCTAATGATTAATATTATTCTGAATATTTTTGCTCTGTTCAAAGATATCTTCCTGAGCTCTTGTCGTGCTATAACTTTTCAATTGGGGGGGGGATGAGAGTTGGAAAAGGTTAGATGTTCAATATATATTACATGAAAGATGCAACGAAATACATACGCCACTCGTACAAAGTTATTATTTCTAAAAGTCAAGTGGAAGGAGGTATTGCCCCTTCCTGATTCCTCAGATGATAGGCTTAGCCTCTAAATAATCGAATCAAGTAATCAAATTATTCGCATAGTTTACGAAAAGAAAGAATTGAATGCAATTTGACCTAGCAAAAAATGGCAGCTTAACCAGGAGTTACGAAACATTAAATTTTCCTTGACCAACCTGCTGTTAGATTTTGGATTGACTCAAAATTTAAATTTAAAAGGAAGAAAACAAAAAATGAAAGGGAAGAAACGTTATGTCAAAGATATTTTTGAAAAATTAAATAAATGAATAAAATAAAAAGGCTAGTAATAAATAAAATGATAGACAGGTGTGAATGCTCATTTTTCATTTCAGTAGCTTACTTTAAACATTCTAGTCTCGTTTTAAATCTTTACCTTGTAGTACCGAAATTTTGAACTCAATGATTCTTTATGGGAAATTATGCACACTTTTGTGATTTTTTTCTTATTCATTTTCTTATTTTTACAAAAAAAAAAAAAAGGTTAATGATGTTCAACACAGCAAAAAGAAGATAATTAAACACGTGCGATGTTCTTGAAAAAAAAATTGAATTTCATCAATTAATAAACTTTGAACGTTCTTGATTAAGGAAGACTTCTGTTCGATCTCTCTCGAATCTATTTCAACTATATGCCTGTATAATTTTCATACTTTGCGTTGAATAATTATTTCACTGAAATCAGATACGTATTCTTTAATACGCTATATTTTTCTCAGGTAAATGTTTGAAATCTTACATTACTCATTGCTCATAATATCTCATAAAAATAATCTACTGTATCATTTTAAGACGTAAAAAGATAATATGTGCAAATTTGGCTTATCAATTGCACTGTAAAAAATGAATGTTGGTTTTACAGTATAATCCAGCTAATTTTACTGTAATTTTACAGTAATAAACGGTAAAATTGCTAGTTTTAGAGTTAATTACTGTGCAGCTCCCAGTTTTAAACTGGAATCTCTGCTGCCCGTATTACACTGTTGTTTTTACAATATAATACAGCTAATTTAATGGTAATAAACTGTAGCATTATTAATTTTACAGTAATAAACTGTAAAATAACTAGTTTTAGTTTATTACTGCGTTTTTACAGTTTTAAACTGAAATCTCTGCTTTCAGTATTATACTGTAAAAACAACAACCTTTTTTTGCATTGTGCTTATTTCGGGGCCTTCCATTTTTATGTGATTCTTTTGAGCATTTCAGGACCAACTAGTAAACCTCTGGAACATTTTCAAGGATTTTTCTGAGCCAGCAGAGGGTTGAGTAACAAATTGACTCTCGGTTTTCTCAGATTACGGGGAGTAATTGCTTTAAGGTGAAAACTTTCTTAGTTATTTATACCTTTACATTTTCTTGGGCGTTCTAGCACCCTGAAATGAAGACTCATGATACAAGCGAGGCATTAATAAGGATGTGGTGGTACCATTTCCTCTTACTACTCCTAATAATGGGGATAAAGATATAAGTGGATCTTATGAGAGTAGTAAAATAAGCAGAACTGTGTAATATAGAGGAAGCTCTAACACACGCAAAAGATACTTACAAATATTTTATCCTAGAAGGTTTTTTTTTTTGAGTTTAAATGGTTTTTTTAGTTATTTCAGCATTTTGTTTTCTTTGCACTAGAAAACGACGTTGATTACAACTGGATGTTTTAGACAGGTTTCCATGGTAAAGGTTCAAAATTTTAAGATTGTTTCGTATTTATTAAAGCAAAAGCAACATAAGACAGACAATCTAAGTTGTTTGTCTGATTGCAGTTGTGTTTAAAAACGATGATGAAACAAATTACTTACTGGTTTATCTAAATATTGGAAGTATTCTAGAGTAAAATGAGTGTGTCCCTCACTACGCAACGTTTTTGAATTCTGCTCAAACAGATTTTGTCCTCCAGAATTTTTTTTAAGCAACTCATTTCGAGTTTAATTTGTTTTGCTATGAAAGTTCAGTAATTGTATTTCTTTGCTTATTTATCTGTTATTGTTATTATAATTGTTATTATTGTTATTATTATTATTATTTGTGAAGGATTCAAAAAAATGTACATTAGAGTCTATGAGGAAATGTTAGTCTTTCCTGATCAAAGAAGTGGACTTAGTTCACTTTTATTTTAATATTAATAGCTTTGACACATACTAAAAGAATAATGGATATTATGATTTCAGATGCGTAATAGAGTGTTCAATGGGCTAAAGCCAAAACATTTAGCAATGAAAAAATGTCTCTAGTATGTTTGCACCTTATGCAAAATTAGTAAGGCTTTTGAGTAAATAATTCAACTTCTATACTATAAAAGGAGAAACAATAAAAGAAACAGAAAGATGTGAGATTTGAAATTTAAAGCATTGTGCAAAGAAAACTTAAAATTTCTTCTCTCGTAAGAAGTTCAAGATTTTAATCAAGCTAAACGTTGGAATTAGTTTGAACTTAAAATAATCAGAGTAAATTTAAAATTTGTCATAACTTTTTAAAAATCCAGCATTGCATTTAATCTTCAGTTGAAATTACTTTTTGTGCAGAAAGCACTTTAATAATATATTTTATTCAAATTGATTAAGAAAAGATTCAAGAAAACCAAAACTTTCCTCTCATGCAGAAAAAAAGAAAATTCTTTTGGTGTTACGAAAAACCCTTTATTCTCAGCATTTAAGTGCTATGTGATAAAAACGCAATTTTTGACTTAAGACAAAGAATCTAAACATACTCAATTTTATCAATTATAAAATTTTATGACGTGAAGTTTCGTACAACTAACGAAAATTAGTAACATATGTATACATTATATAAAATAACATTTGAATTTTAAGTACAGCTCTTCTATTATCTAATTTTCTTTTTACAGTGTGATTTAATTGCACAAACACAAATAGATATGTTTAAAACTATATAGTTCTGTAAGTAACTACATGACTTTTTATTTCATTTCATAAAGCTTAATTGCTGAATATATGGAACGGTGAAATTGCGAATTTTATGCAGTGTCTACAAATATATCTATTTTTCTACTATGAATAAATATTTCATTACGAGATTTGAAATCGACATATGCGTTGATTACTTTGTCTGAAATAACTATTTATTCGGTAAAATGTATTGTTTAGCATGAAAATGGCAACATAACATTTCTTCACTAAAAAGATCGATCATCGAGTTTTGGTTGCTCATTATACAATTGAATACAATTATCGAACTATTCATTGATTCACTTTACAATAGTTAATTAGAATTCGTGTTTGATAAGAACTATTTTTCCGCCAAGGGGGGGTTTTAAAGACTGACGTAAATCGTGAAATTAATAGAATGCTCTCATTCTTTCTATTTTGCATTGGATAGTGAAAAGGATGTGCTGTAAAATGAAGAGCTAATAAAGATGTATAGGAAATATCGACGCTAACGAATGCTTGAATTCTCACGAAGTGCTCGTGTCTAGACAGCTATATTGTTTGAGAGAAAATATATTTTTCCAGTACACTGTATCGATGCTTAGATTAATTCAATTGATAGATTTGTGAAATTAGTTGGCATAGAGATAAAGAACAAAAATGCAATAAACATGAATTTATTGGTGATTTTTATTCTTTAGCATCAGTCGAAGCAGGTGTCTTATAATGAGAAATCAATGTTTTGTGAAATATAGTTTGATCACAGCATTTTCGATAGGGTACTTCGTACCTTTGGAGTTCGATTTTCTCCAATAGGTATTTAGAGTCTCCTGAACCTTTTAAGAACCTTAAAGTTCTATTTTTCAAAGTTGAAAAAATATTAATAATGCTTAGTAATTAATAAAGAGCAGTTGTTAGTGTTAAAGAGTGCTTAGAAATTAAAATTATTAGAAAACAAGATTGTAACGAAATATTTTTGGTAAAAAGTTCTACTTATATTTTATTAATTTTACATTCAGGCGTACGTAATCTTACAACAAATACTGACACTTTATTAGTAAATCCTATTTTATCCCCAAACATTTTACTAATAATAATGTTTTAATATTTTAATTTTTGAAAAAGTTTCCCTATTTGAACCTTACACATACAATTTCATTGCGTTGCCACTTAATAGTTGCATTCATAAAAAATTTCCATACTCTACCGCTAAGTTTCTAGTCCTTAAAGCATTAATTCTGTCAGCGAGTTTAAAGAAAACAAACGTTACCGAAATAAAATACTTGCTCAGAAAACTAAAGAGAACGAGAGCGCTGAGTCAATTGTATAGTAAATAATCTGACACTTTTTAAAAGGTAATAAAGTCACGTATTAACTGGCAAAAAAATCATTAAACAAATGCGAACTTCTTTCTTGCATCATGACATATTATAAAACCCCCAACAAATAATAAATTTCTTTACTTTCTTTCAGTTTGATTACATCACTTTTCTCATCACTCTTTAAACCGAGATTCGAAACATGCTAATTTGAGCGGAGCTATAATTACCGAGTTTTGTGTTCCTTTAAAAGCGGGGGGAAAGTTTTTTTTTTTTAACTGCTGCAAAATTTTTTAAATGTTGCGATTTTTGCCTTTAATAGAGAAGAATTCTCGTCAGTGAATCAATGACGCGATAAATGATTTATGTGTCTCTTGGAAAGATTTCTGCCTAAAGCTAACAGGTTTTCGCTGTCATATGCTTTTTATAGCGCATTTGTCGCCAATTTATAGCAGCTATTCGAGCGCATATAATTACTGCGGCAAAAGCTAGCGTTCAATCCTTATTAAGCTGTTCAGTAGCGGAAGGTTTTAATGTGTTGGCAAACTTTTTACGGAAACAATACCTTCTGTTTTTTATCGAGCAATCATTTTATGATATTTAACCTGATTCATGTAATAAATTTTTTGCGATGTGATAAATATTACCGTTTAATAAAAATCATATGAACTCATAACGATCCAACTTCTCACCATGTTTCAAATTTGTTTTCCCACTTCTTACAATCAAATAAATTTTCAAAATTTTGTTTTTGTGCGAATTATTTCAGAAAAATATAACTACCGTTGGGAAGATTTTCTGAGTATTTTTTCACAATTTATATAGATACGAAGATGACTAAAATCGAAACACTAAGTGAATGAGCTCTCAACACTACTATTAACTCACAGTTACGAGTTAATACAGTTACGAGCAAAAGTTCATCTAATTTAACTCAACCTATTACTACACACTCTTAGAAATATATCAATCAACTTAGAATCAAATTAGAGTGAAGTAGAGGACGCGGGCAATCGCAATGTATAAATGAAAAAGTCATTTTTTCTATTATTATTTATGAAGTGTACTAGGATATATTGCACGGTTAGAGCACCAACATGAGTTTAAAAAATAGTTACAATTGTCGAATTTTAAGAGAAAGGAATTGAGCATTATCAATCACAACCACGGGTTTGACCTCTTAAATACTTAAGATTAAGCTGGGTTATTATTAAGTTTTAAACTTGAAACTTAAGTTTTTTTTCGAAGCGTATAATTGCTTAATTTGCATAAACTACTGGATACTCTATTAAAATGACATAACATAACTGTTTAATGAAGAAAAAAAAATACCGGATATTTTTCACTGATATTTTGAATTTCGATGCAAAACACATATTTTAGTCAACCGCAACACAGAATACTTTTGATAAACAAAGCTCGAAAATTTGTTGAATATACCAGTTTACTTTCATGTGATGATGGCTCGCGGTCAGGCCCGTCATTTGAGTGATCAGAGAGGGGGGGGGGGGGTGAGAGACAGCATGGACCTCCTGTTTTTTGAAAACATAGTGTAATTCTGCATTCTTGCATAGATGATGATGTCTTTTCCTTCAAAGTGCATCGAGTTGCCCCTTGCCCCTCCCCCCAACCCCCACTAGAAAATTTTGAAATGACGGACTTGCTCGTGGTTTATTTTCTAGTGTCATGTATTTGTAGCTTTAACTATAATCACATCAGTTGACAAAGAAAGCATCAGCTACATTGTTTACATTTATTTTCCTCTTGTGCTCTAAATTAAGTTATCATTCACGAAATCTAACGGACGTAATACTACGTGAGTGTGGTGTAAAAATTTCAACCCCTTTACACCTGAGAGCATAGTTAAAAATCCTCTTTTATTCAGTGCTAATTTCCATCTTGCGAGAATGCTGGAGCGTTTGTTGTTCACCACGGGAAGACGCGTGAGAAATTCCAAGCTGTGCGCTTTTAATTGATTATTACGAACCTCGGAGCATTTAAGGTAGCTCGTAATTGGAGTCCACTTACCAACTCCAGCATCCTCTGCTCTACCAATTCTTTTTGAAGCGGAATATTTAAGAAAGCAGTGGAAGCAATTTTCTCTCGTTTCCGATAAAAAATGAAGCCTTCAGACGAGTTTTCAGCAATTATTAACTAACATATTCATAGTTGAAATTAATTTTGTTTATTCTGTGTAGGTAAATTGTCGGATTAAGAAGGAGAAAAATGTAAGCATTCATCGTGATTAATGTATAAAATCAGATGATTTCATTTCAGGATGATACGAAAAATAATCTCTCCTATTTAACTTTTAACGCTTTTTCAAATGAGTTTTAATCTATTCTTGGGAAATTCCATGGTAGCAGAAATTCCATGTATCAATTGCGAAAACTTGATATTTGCATATTTTTATTTCACTTATTATAACTGTTCTTTTGTGTGAACTAAAACTGGTAGCTATAGTTTTTGTAGCTGCTTTTCAAGTTCGCTATTATTATTCATGTAAACTATATTTTACTACTACTACTGCCGTCAATTTAATGGTGAACTTTGGAAAATATGTAGCAACTTTTGGAGGCCAGTGTAATATCAACAATTTTGTATTATACTATAAGAACTCTTCAGGGAATCACAGACGCATGACTTGGCATGACTGGCATTACATTAATTTAGAATGTTTTAACTAAAAATAAATATCTGACGGAATTTAATATTAAAAAATAAAGTACTTTAATCATATTTCTGCACGCGCTCATCGTCACTGATTTTCATACAACCATTTTAGATAGTCGCTCCTAAAGCATTTTATGCTCAAAATTCACAACGTGTGATTCATAAAATATTCAACTTTGAATTCAAATTAAGTTCAACAATTTGTCGATCAAGATTAAATTCAACCAGTCATTAAATATCAAATCATCGAAATAGAGCTTTTCTGGCACCTACTCGCTATCCCAAACGGTACACTATCGAAACAAATTTTGTACGTGAGAAATATTAATATCCCAAAAAGATGTTTCAACCAGAGTCCACTGCACGTTTAGGAGTGTCCTTCCTTTTATTGCTCTGACTTTTTTTAAACGTATAAAAAAAAACCTTCTCACACTAAAATAATGGATAAGAGAGGCAGTTACAAGTCCCCAGAAAAAGATGTTGTCACTGGTGATTTGCGCAAATGCAAAATACATTCTGCATTACTGCCTACCAATTTAGAGTCTCGGGGCTCAAATTACTGAAAACAACATAGCAAATCCCAATTATTGGAATTTTTATTAACATATTCAACTTTGAATTCAAAATAATTTGACGATCAAGAAATTTAACTAAGTATCAAATCACAGTTCTAGACTTTTTCTGGCACCAACTCGCTGTCCCAAACGGTACAATATCAAAACAACTTTTGTACATGACACATAATACCCCAAGAAGATGTTTCAGAACGAGCCCAGTACACGTTTAGGAGTCTCCTTCCTTTTATTGATCCTGCAGCGAATGGAAGCGAGTTCTTTTTATGTGGAGTGTGCCATGTCACCTCTCTGGAACGTGACTTATTAATTACCTTCCGCCCTAGTCGACAGAATGTATTTGTATTTCTCCAAGCAACGCGAGAGTCTTGGATAGCCTGCCTTCAACAACTGAATGATTCGCTCCTCTATTAAGGAAACTAAAACTTTCAGAGATGCATTGCTCTTCCCTTATATTGCTCCTCTATTAAGTAAACTAAAACTTTCAGAGATGCATTGCTCTTCCTTTATATTTTATGCCTGCCCAATTAAGGGCGAAATGCATTCGTGACTAGGACTTCTTTTCTGCCAGCAGCCGTAATGAAAAAAGACGGAGAGTGAAATATCATTAGTGACTGATAGTTTCACGTTCTTTCTTTTTTCGCTTCAGATATTGCCATAGTTGTAAAAAAATCGTTCAGTTTTTGGATATAAAGTAATAAAAAGTCTTGTGTACTGGTATACGTACGAGAAATAAGTGTTTTTTTTTTTTTTAATGCTCTTTGATTAATATATATTCTAACATAAAAAGTTAAAAAAGGAATTTTTGTATTAACATTTTTCTAAATCTTTTGGTAGAAAGTACTTGTAACAATTGCTACGAAATGGTTCCAGGTCATAGAATTTTAAATTTTGAGCTCAATGTACTCCTGAAATACATTAGAGCTCTACAAATGGTGAGGGCACCATAATGACTGATACTGACCAAAACTTTTTTAATCTTTTTTTTTAATCTTGTTTAGTTATTTATTCATTTATTTATTTTTAATTTTTATTTCTTGAATTGGTAAATATGTAAAGTAAGTAGCTATAGACGCATTCCAAAAAATCAGTAATGCTTGTTCTTGTGTGGTTATTTTCAAAAATAAATCATGTTCATATTTTGGGCGATCAGTTTAAAAACTACTTTTGGTTTAAGGCATTTTCACTCTCATTACTTTATTAGGCAATGTTAATATTTTTAGTTAAAGTTCTTTTAGGGAAGACACTCTATCTCGATTGAAAATATGTTAAAAAATTCAACAACTCAATGCAGTTGTTACCAAAAATTTAAGAAAACAATTTACCTATCAGGGCTAAAAGCTTTGCTATTTCATAATTTAACATGATTTCATAATTTGATGAAGATGGATTATATTAATAAATTTCTCTTAATTCATTTCAATAGAATTGTACCTTCAAGAAAGAATTATTGTTTTAACTGGTAGACTTGTGTTCTTGTGGAATTATTATTAGATTTTTTTTTCATTTATTTTATTTATATTTTATTTATTTTTCTTTTCGCACGTTAAAAAAAATATTTTTAAGCGGATTTTTAAGAAAATAACAAAAAAACAAAAAATAATGTAAAATTTTATGATAAACCGATCTTACTGCATTTGCATTGGGAAACGGAGACAACCCATTCAAATTAAAGCAAAAATACGATTAAATTTTAACATTTTACGATCGTTAATTTGCCATTAAATTTAGAGCTTATAAACTCAAGTATTATTGATGTAGTTTATTTACTTAAGGAAAATTTGCATATTTTATCTCAACATATATCATAACTTGTAAGTTTTTAAAAAATAAAATATTTTCACCTTTTATACAGTCTGAAACAACTTTCTTTGTAATGATTAAACGAAATCTCAATTGAAATTAGTTTTGTTCCTTATTTCTTTATATCAAAAAATAATTTTCACGAAAAACATTTTTTCCACTCATTACATTTATTTTATTTCTTTAGTACTATCGAGAAAATTAAACAGGATTTTAATTTTATTTTCGCGCTTGTAACAGAGTAATATTAACAACAAAAAAAGTTTCTCTCTGTCTCCTATGGGAAAAAAATCGTATTACCTAGGGACGTCATATTTTATCACTAAGAGTTATTATCCAGATAAACCTCTCATCGCGTGCGAAGTAGAAACGATTTTTTGAAATATATTTGATTATTAATTTGGAGGAAATATGAAGTTTAGTTTTTTTTACTTGGAACGAAGTTCTCGTATTCTTTAAAATAATCTTGAATCAACATTCTTACCCTCCCCCCTCCCTCTCTCCCTCCCTCTTTTGCGAGAAGCAATTTTTCAATTTTGTCACTTCAGAACAGTTTTCAGTCAAACATTTCTTAGGGAAACCGTGTAAAATATATTGATGTGTGCACATCGCCAGTATCTTGATGATGGATGGGGCCGGAACAGCCCTTCTGGCAAAAATAACTGCTGACACAATCTAAGATCGTTACAACCTGTGAATGAAATTTAATCAACGTTGCCGCAAACCAAGGTAGCACGTGATGCGCACACATAGGAACATTATCAAAGGCACATGGAGATAAAGTGTGATGTACTGCTCAAGCGAATGCCCGACTTTTAGTTGAACGAACAGCGAGATTAGATGTTAAAAGCAGGTAAGGCTTTGGAAACGTGCTGAAAAATGCCCCCTCCCCTCCCCCCACCCCACACAAACCAGAAGAGGATGACAGATTTCCGTGTTATACAGAGAGTAAATGAAATACGACAGAGGAAATACTTTCTCATTCTGTTAATGAACATATTTCTCACTATATAAATCTTTTAAAATGTGTGTGTGTGTGTGTGTGTGTGTTTTTTTTACTTAATAAAAGTATTAACATCACAAAACTGAAATAATCTATAATCAATCACTTTTTTTTTCTTTTTTATTTCCGTTAAAACTGACACCAATGCCAGACTAGAGTAGAGAAGTATTTTTGTTAGGTTATGTTGAAACTAAAGGAAAAACGGCAGAAGAAATGTTTTTCTCATTCTATTAATGAATATATTTCTAACTATATAGTTCTTTCGACGATAGAATTTTTTAATTAATAAAAGCACTAATGGAGTAAACACATAATATTCCTCGATCAGTCCCTCCCCCTCTTTTTTTAGTCTTTGTTTGGTATTCGTTTCAGTTAAAGCATAAGACAATGCCAGACTATAAGTTTTCCGTGTCACACTGAAGATCCGGCAGAGGAAATGCTTTTCATTAGAATGAAAAGTATATGAACATTTTTAGCACGGAAAATGGTACTCAAATTTTCCTGCGTTGGTGTAATTATCGAAGCATAAAACTAAAATGTATTTTCTTATTTGGGAAACATTGTTCAATCACCAATTACCAATACCAAAGATAGATGAAAACATCCTACCCTACATTTCCGACACGATATAAAACCTTCGCATTTGCTCAACCGTACAGTAACCAGTATTACATTTACTGCGTGGTTAAATAATTTCAACCGAACACGGACTTGCACCACTTTCCAATTAAACATACTTACAATCCTGTTAAGGGCTAAAACTTTTATTTCCCAAACACTAGGATTCTCAAATTTGTTGACTCCGAATCGTTAACAGATAAAAAAAAAAGAGTACAAAGTTTCATCCATAACTACCACTATCTTTATTTCCCTAAAAATAGAATTACTCCGCTTTCAAAAAAGGCTCATACAGCTAATTAGTATGAGATTTTGTCAAAGTCTTTTCCCCCATAAGCTCGTTTCTTTGAATTGAAAGAAAAGAAATCTTGTAATTTTGCTCGTTTTTTCATTTTATATTTTTATTTCTTTATTTTTTGTGAATTTGCGCTTTTTAACGTTTGTAACTTTTATTCTAAAAATACTTATAAGTTGTTTTTATGCAAATCAATTAAGTCGTTTAGAATGAAAGCCCGTTAAGTCATTTTTTTATGAAAAATAACTTTATTTAAAAAAAAAAAGTTTAAAAGCTCCTTTACCAATGGCTTAAAGGCAATAGATCAAAAACCACTAGATCTCAACAAAAACTGAATATAAAGCAAGGGCTTTAAGGGTCAAACAATTTTAGATCCATAGTTTCGTTTTCGGATCTACGGATTTTGAGAAATGTACTTAACGAGTTTCGATTCTAAACGACTCGATTGCAATCATGATAGGTACGTTTGGAAATGAAAAAGGCTTTAACATGTGCGCCTGAAATACTAATCGTCGACTTTTGTGTACACAACTGATTTAGTTGAGATTTCGCTTTTAATAATGGCTTTTAACTAAGAGGATATAAAATCCTAGACAATAATGGAAAGAAATCGTGTGACCAGAATTATCATCATTTCGTTTGCAGTCTCGTCATTAAACCCTCGTTTCAATGCTGTTTCTTTGAAAATTGATCGCTCATGCCATCAGTAAAAAATAGCCGTTTACTGTCCTGTTATTGTTTCGAAGCCTATTTTCCTCTATTTGATTACGGACGTCGATTCGGGGCGGCATCCCTTTGTCTTAAATGGAAGTACAATCTGTATAGTACGATAATGCGACGGTCCGTGACGGACGAGTTGTTCCCATCATCATATTGTCACTTTCAGATTACTGAATGAACTATTTGTATTGATTATTTTGAAAGCTTAACCTCTGGTGCAAAGTGCAAGCTCCAAAACGGAAAAGGGAACTTCATAGGCATGGGTTAGTTTTGTTGACTTGATCCGTTCCATGAGCATTTTGATTATTTTAAGTTATGTTGTCATTGTGAGAGCAGTTTGTTACATATTGTGCGTCTTGAATACAAAGTAACGAAGTCATTTGCTATGTGAAGTTGGTGATTTAACGTATTCGCATTGGGTTAGTTTTGTTGATTTAATCAGGACTTTGGAACAAAATTGAGTTACTGTCACCAGATGGTTCTTTATGACTTATTTTATCTAAATGCAATGTTTTATGGGCATTTGAGAACAGGAAGTATTTTTTCAAAAATTCTTAAAAAGTATCTCCTGGATCAAATACATGGAGACGTAAAACTTTAAGCAGCAATATCTCAGTTTGAGATCATCTGCAGATACCACTTTTGCGCTTAGCACGGCAATATGAGCTTTTAAACTTATTTTAGTGTGTAAATACAGTGGAGTCTCGAAAATCCGAGTTTCGAAAGTCCGAGGTTCCGCTTAATCCGATTTCTCCAAAAATTCGGAGTTTTTTCCTCAATGACGAAAAGGAAAACAATATTTTGGAAGATTTAGTAAAAAAATTACGAGGCTGTGTAAATTCAGATACAATTGATGCTGAAGATTGGTGAAACGGCGATGAAATAACAGAAATAACAACATATGTCAGCATAGAAATGGTAGAAAAACGGGGAATATTGTTAGGATACAGGTGAAAACGATTCTCAGCTACTTGAAAAAAAAAAAATCTCTTACAGTAAAGGTTCTGCAGCATTAGAACTTACTTATATAGAGAGATATTATTAATATGAAGAGCAACAAAATGAAGCCACCCAAACTGATATTATGCTTTAAAAACGTTGGTTAGATGTTGCAGTTAAAAAAAGAAGTAATGTATAAAAGCAGCAAAAAACTGAAAACTTTTTTAAACTGCAAATCTATCTGTATGCAATTACAATATAGAATAAAGGTATGTATTTCCGTTTTCATCATAGTTGAGTATCGTTATAAATTGTCAAAATTTTCCATCTTTTTAGGATAATTCGAGTTTTCAGTCATCCGAGGTAGTGCCAGCCTCAATTACCTCGGATTTTCGAGACTATACTGTAGTTTGAATTCCGTCATTATTCGGAAAATCATCAAAAAATGGAAAAAAAAATCAGCAGCTGAGCTCCCGTGAGCTCCAATTTAGATTAACCACAAAATTTCATTCATTTTAAACGCATCTTGACTGACCCTTTCTTTAATTATAAGTTTTTCTTTAATTATAAGAGTAGTTAGTACACATTTTGTGCATTGAATAGAAAATAACGAGCTGTGTAACAGCATAGATTTCTTCCTATTAAAAGGATTTCCTTGAAAAAAATATATTTGAAAATAAGTGGTAGAAGATTAAAGTGTTAGGTCCTTAAAAATTTCACTCCATAGCACAGATTCGCAAAGCACATTTGCTTTCATTTCATTGATGGGTTTCAAACATTCCAGAATCAATAGCTGAATAGCTCGTAAGCCCCTTTTTCCCCTACCTGTTCTCAAGCTCCTCAACGGTAAACTGCAGGAGCTTAATCTTGATGACGCAACAATTTAGATCTTTCTGCTGAAAAGGCAGAAAGTCTTAAGAACACACTGATCCTTCTTAGGTATAAATCATGTTTGTAAAATCTGCTTTTATCGGACAGGTAGATGCAACTTGGGCAAGGATGTTAATTGCAGGTTAGAATTTCTTAATGGGTTTTTGAGAGAGTCAACTCTGTCTATCAAAAGTTAGAAGGGTTTGTCGATGAATATCAATGATCCAAGCTGACCATACCCAGTAAAAAAAAAAAAATCTGCTGGAAAGCTTTTAAAAATTTGCAGAAAATTTTAAACATAATTGGGACACGCTTCAAAAAGCCTGCAGGACATTTAGAGAAAAGAATTTAGACTATACTAAGAAAAGAACAAAGAGAAAACAAATTTGTGGATTCTCTGCAGATTATATTAAAGACAGAATGCATATTTTTTCTGTCTTCTAAAAGGCTGCAGAAATCTTTTTAAAAAAGTTCAGAAAAAAAAAAATCTTTTTTTTTTGCTGATTTTTTGTTTTTTTAGCTGGATATGTTATCAGGACTAATGAACCGCAGTTAAAACAGGGTAAAATACGTACTTAAATTGGGAAACACTAACGAGTTGATATAAATTAATATTCATTTCAAATTATAAAATGTTTGATGCAATGTAGGCCTAACTTCAAACCACTACCTAATTTGCATGCTTACTTCAATTGTGTGGAATCAAGCATCCTTCATTGTTTGGCCACTGAGTAGGAAGACTTTTTTTTTTTTTTTGAATTTCCTGCAATAAAGGATTCATTTAACGACCAATTAAGTTTTTTTTTGTGATTTAGGGCAGAGTTCCGCTAGAGGGGTCAGTCGTGAGGCCCTGCTGAAAAGCGCAAAATTGCGAAATAAGTATTGCAATCGATTACTCGCAATACTTATTGTTTATTGAAAATATTAACATTAGTATTCTATTTGGTGAAATGAAATGAAAGAAAAAAAATTCAAGCCCGCTTTGAAGAGGCAGAAAAATGTATAAAAGTGAGTATTCGAAGAAAAACCATCTTATTTCTTTTTTCGTGCTTCTATCATTTTTAATGAAAACTAGCAGATCCTAACATTCTGAAACCAACTTTATTGGTTCTCAGCACGTTGTTTCGTTTTCGCTTTTTTCGTTGGAACATAAAGAGGTAGAGTGTGTAAATCTGTTCCGAGAAGTAAATCGACATAAAGCAGAGGAGAAAAAGAAAACTGGGAGCTTTTCGCCGACTGTAAAGTTGACAGATGATGTAAGACATTGATGGATGAAGTACTGATTGAGAAATCAAAGGAGGGTGAAATTATAAGCTTTTCTTTTCCTCTCTCGTTGCAGCGGTAGTAGCAAAACATTTTAATGTATTTTTTACTGCATGAAATTGTTTATTTCTCCGAGACAAATCTTTAAAATTGATTTGCATTAAAACCTTATATCTTTCAGTTTTTATTTAAAGTGCAAAAATAATAAAGCTGAATCTGGAATCAGTATTTTTTAACTAAAATGCTTTTGAAGTTAAAGTATTATGAAAAAAAAATGACGAAAAAATGTATTTGAATTTTGTATCATTTTAAACAAATAGTTGTAACAATTTTTTGTGTAATTTATTACTTTAATATTAAGCAAAACTAATTATAAATTAGAAGAACAAACTGCTCTTGATATGCTAATTTTGTTAACACCTTTAAAACTAATATTTACGTACTTTAAGGGTATGTGATTTGATTTCAATCTTAACTGTATACCTTATATATTATTTCTGTTTTCGATTACCACGCCATATTTTTCTTATTTCTTAATCAAATTCCACAATTTAACCCTCATTTTAAAGCTTACTGTCCTAGCTAAAAAACTCATGCTAAAAACTGTTTTTTTAAATTGTTTTTTTTTTTCGATAAAAAACCGTTTTTTCTGTTTTTTATGGCACATTACTTAAATAAATAGCATCCGGAAATTGAGACGCATTGGCGCAGTTGATAGAGCCTCGTTCTCATAATGGAAATGGTATGAGTTCGAATCTGGTCCGAAAAATAATTTGTTAGTTTTTTTTCCTTAGCAGAACTCTAGTTCAACTTTCCCTCACGATATGTATCATTTCTCATAAGTGTTTTTTTTTTTTTTGGTACACAGTAAATTTAGTAATACTTTATCAAGCTTCAAAAGTAACGCATCACTTTAAAGATTTTTTTCACCGCTATCAGCGAAAATTAAATCAAGCAACTCACAACTTTGTTGTCATTAAAAAAAAAAAACTTAATAATACGGGATTTGGGGGAAGTTGTTGGGGGGGAGGGAGTTGTTGGGAGAAGTGCAAATGCTTCACACATGTCAACTAGTTGCGATTAGTGCTTTTAGTACTTAGAGAGTACACTACCTAAAAACATGTCAAACATTACAGAAAATTTTTATTTTCCGTAATGTTTGACATTAAAGCGACGAATTGTTTTTTAAACATCTCTCTTGAAGCTCGCGTATAAAAAATCAAGCGTAATTATAAATTAATCTTACCAGAAATATTTCTCCCCAATGAGCCACTTTATTCCAAAACAGAATAAACAATAAGATATTACAACGAAAACTTGCTCTCATTATTTATGATGTTGGGGCTCACAACAACAAGCTGAAAGTGTGGAGGAATTCCCCGGCATTATACAGGACACACGATCTCTTTATGAACGCCTCCACCTGACATTTAGGAGGGTACTTAAATGGATGCGGAACACACAAATCTAGACTTTTCTTTACAACTTTTCTGCTCCTTTTTCTCCTGCAAATCGAGAACTATCATTTTATTTCCTGCCGCAGTATTTTGCTCGCCTACTTCAGGGGATTTTTTCTTTTTTTTAACTCTCCCAGTGGATTCTATTTTCTTTTTGCATGTAGTTACGACGCGGATGAGTCCTGTGCAAAAGATCATTTTTTCTCTAACTGATATACAAGTACATAATAAGAAATAAATAATAAGAAAAATAAAAGAGTATAAAACAAGGTATTAATGCACAAAAAAGCAGGAAAAGCTGCATCCCCGTGTTTTAAATTTACTACACTGTAAAAAAAGATGCCGTTTATACAGTATAATACAGCTAATCTTACAGTAATTTTACGGTAATAAACTGTAAAATTCATAATTTTACGGTAGTAAACTGTAAAATTGCTAGTTTACAGTAATAGACTGTAAAATTGGTAGTTACACAGTTTATTACTGTGCATTTTGCAGTTTTGAACTGAAACCTCTGCTTTCAGTATTATACTATTGTTTTTACAGTATAATACAGCTAATTTTATGGTAATATTGCTAACTTTACAGTAATAAACTAAAATTGCTCGTTTACAGTAATAAACAGTAAAATAGCTAGTTTTACAGTTTATTACTGAGCTTTTAGTTTTAAATTGGAACCTCTGCTGACAGTATTATACTGTAAAAACAACAGCTTATTTTTTGCAGTGTAGGGCCCCCTTATTTCAATGCAAAAGAAATGAGCTCATGGATGAAAAAATATCCGAATAGATGCATTTTGAAAATTGAACTCTCTCTACCAATGGAGCTTTTTTTTTTTTTTTTTAAAGTTCATTTTGGCCGCCAAAACGTCCCATTAGAAGCATAACTTCTAAAAAAAACCGGTTTTTGTCAAAGCAGAGAATTTCTACGAAAGCTAAATTTACAGAAATAAAAATACCATGACTCTGAAAATTGACCGAAAGTGACGCGTCCTGGCTGTGCAATATGACAGAAAAAAAATATGCTGGGATTCTGTAAATTGATTGAATACAAACACAAAAGGTTTCGCCCTCTTGCCTGAGCTTCGACAAAATAGCGATCGGGGATCAGCCAGGTCGCTTCAAGTAAATAAGGCGCTGAAATTTCGCTTCTTTAAAGCAATTATGAGCCTAGTACAGCCACAGCAGAGCTGGCAGCAATTAAGTTATCTAAGCTGAGATTATAGTTTCAAAGGTAGCTAAAAAAGTGTAAAATAAATAGGAAATGAAAAAAATAGACGTACTTTTCTTTGAAACTGAATTTATTTCCTATAAAACATCTTGATACTTGTGTCATCATAGCATAAGCCTCGACATTTAAAGGAGCACGATGAATATACAATGATTTCTACTGAAAAATATTTCGTGAATATCTTTTTTTCATGGATAGCAGTTAAAAGGCAATCGAGACTGGCATTTAAATAAATGTATCTTTTGAAATTATAGGACAACAGGAGAGTCTGTTCAAAATTTTTAAGTTAGAGTTTATTTTATTCTTATTTCGGTCAGTTGTCGAATTTTTATTTCAATTTTAGGTTAGTAACTAATTACTTATAAGTATTTTTTGAACCATAAAGTTAAGCATCTATGAGTGAAATGTCAAAACTGTAGATTGTATGCTGTTTTGATACTCCCCCCCCCCCCCCACTTTTTTTTTTCGTAATGAGCAACTTAAAACCTGATTGAAGTTTTTAAAAATGGTTTCAGCGTTATCGATAAAAATATTTTTGGCTTCTGACCAACTTAATCCGCTGCATTTGACTTCGTTTCCATAAGTTATCTTCGCAACAGTATAAATAATTAGCACTTCTCGCTAACAAAAGCAAGCCTACTAATTTTCAAAGCAAAAATTAAAATATAATACATTAAACGGGAGTAACTTCAACTTAGCAGTTTTTTTTTTCCCTTTTACGGGCTCCACGCTTATGGCTGCTGCACATTTATATAGGATTTTAAAAGAAAGATACATAGAACAACATATACTATAATAGCTTAAAATAACAAAGAAACTGATTGAGTGCTTGAGAGAAAACATTCCTTCAAAAATTTATGCGAAAATATGGACTCAAAACTTACTTATTTAATAGCGAATCTCTGCTAGTTACACTATTTTCAAAGTTAACAAAATTAAGATTTTTTGTTTCGCGATACTTTTTATTTTATTTTTAAGAAAGTTGAAAATATTGAAATCATATTTAGAATACTGTAAGAAATGCATCCTGTATATTAAGTGTGCTAATTTTTCCAAAGTCACAAAAATATAACTTACAAGCTATACTAATAAAACATTACATCAAAATCTGAGAACAAGAATTCGTTATAAACATATTTTATATTTAATTTCGATTTTTTTTATTTGTACGAAATGTTTTATTTATTTTTAAAATAAATCAGACAAAAAACAACTATTTCTCAAAAGTTAGATTAATTCTTATCGATTTTTATTTTACTTTAACAAATGTCCGCATGTAACAGATTTTTGTTTATATGAATAAGTCAAATTATATTTTTAAAAAATCGAAGATGGTTGAGAGAAAATGCCTTCAGACAGCAAAAACAAAGTCGCTATTTTTAAAGTTTGAATACGTGTGTGACCCATAAACA
Organism: Uloborus plumipes; assembly: GCA_038373865.1. Lineage (NCBI taxonomy): Eukaryota > Metazoa > Arthropoda > Arachnida > Araneae > Uloboridae > Uloborus > Uloborus plumipes. The sequence continues at coordinate 19,424 of JAXGGA010003548.1, read as the reverse complement.
ACTATAAGTATTTTGTTAAACTTCCTTTACAGAACAGTTCCCAGTTTCTGTAGTGAACACATTTTTATTTACGGTGTTGAGTGAGTTTTGGTTGAGGAAAATTTTATAGGTTCACGTCACCGTTATGCTAATGTTAATACTATCCCCAAATATTTATGATGTGCACGTCGAGCGCTTTGTGGACGAGTAAAATCTTGTGAGTTCACGTCTATCTGTAGCTATAAGGATGGCATGCTGTTCAAATGTGATATGAGCTAATATTTAGAAAAGTGCCAATTTGAGTCCCAAGTGAATTTTCACTAGTATTTCAATAACTAGTTAAAAAAATAATTCTCCCCAGAAAGAAGATAAGGTTCTGCTTTCATTTCATCTAATAACATCAGAAAAAACAATTTTTTTTTCTTCAGAAAATATTGCTTTTATACATCAAAAATCAGATCGGTAACGTGTCCCCAGTAGCAAAGCTTAGCATGCAAACAGGTCATGCGCACTTTCTAACTTCCCAAAAAAAACGCACTTGCACAAAAAACGATTCTATTTTTACCCCTTTGTTAATATTTTACTTCATTTTTGTTTTAATCGATTTCTGATTTTCTAGCCGATGCGAAATAAGCGTGTCCCAAGTTCCGCCGTCAGAGTGGTAACAATAACTTCCGATCTATGTTTAGGCTCCCAAAATCATTTCCTGCACCTATACCACGTGATACTGAGTACCTGGTGGGATGTTTTATCGAATCGTAATTAAAAATTTGCATTTCTGCATCTAAAATTGTAGGTAAGATTTTTTAAAGTGATTTTATAAAATGTGTGTCATTTGAGTCATCAGATCGGTAACACGCTCTAAAATGCGCAGTTTTTATTATTTTAAAAATTATTTTATATATAAGTATAGTCCTTTATTACAAGTGAAAAAACCACGTGTTTGATTTTGGTTTAGTGCGATCGACTCGGAAATAAAAAAAAAAACTTTGTCAGTTTGTCAGATCGGTAACAGTCAGAGCGGTAACATTGAAAAACAGCGAATATGTTACAGAACTAACTCACACGTTTCAGAATTATAAAAAGCAAAAATCATAGGTTTTAGCCATATATATTGAATATTTTTGTTCTTAAAAAATGAAAAGCAATGAGTTTTAGTACAATTGCTTCATTTGTGGTTTGTATGACCTAACAATAGAAGTTAGTAAAATAAGAAAAATTGACACTGCAGAAATTAAGTTAATTAATTATTATTATTTTATTTATTTATTTTTTTTGGTGCTTCAATTTCTCATAACTTCGCTAAATAACTAGATAATAACTAGCATGCTAAATTTGAATTTCTGATCAAGAAATTAAATTTCCTGCAACTAATTAAAGAAAAGCAAGCAGCAGAGTTGTGTGTTGAAAAAGTTGAAGTTGTGTGTTGTTTCAAAACAAAACAAATGTTTTATTAGCTTGGATTTGGTAATCTCATAATTTATTTTATCTAAAAACCTTATCGCTCATTTTTATTTCCAAGAAATGCTTTTTTATAATAAAATTTGATTTTTTAGCCTAATATATATATTTTAATATAATTATCTTAATTATATGTTAAAAATGCAAGGAAATGATATCATATTTAGAGATATTAACGAAGACTGAAAGCATAAACTCAAATATGTAGCTCATATTAACATCAGATCTGTAACATTCATCAGATCTGTAACGGCTTAAAAGTGAGTAATCTAAGGAGGGGGTAAATAACTTCCTTGACCTCCCCCCTTTTATTTTCTTGCATTTAGACCCAATTTAGACTTAAAATCCAGTATATTAGTTTTATTCTGCAAAAAATTTTTTTTTTCAGAAAACTCCAACTTCAAATTGGCACTTTTCTAAATATTGGCTCATATACCATGTGATGTGGCAATACCATGAACAGCTGCAGTATTATACATCATTGTAAAGCTTAAAGTTTGCTGCTATATTATACGTCATTGTAAAGCTTAAAATATTTTTTTTAGAACATGGCATTTGATTTTTCAATAAAAGATAAAAAGGTTCTTTTTTCATAGTTGGAAGTAAGATACTAAGGTTTTCATAACAATCAGAAAAAAAATCACATTTTTAAATGCATATTTCTAGTAGCGAAATAAATGTGAACAAAATGAATTGGAGCACCGTTTTAACTATTGACATGACGCTATAATCATATAAATTTATTTTAATTTTTTTTTACAAAATACAATAATGTGATTTAATTTTCAAATAAAGTTTAATGTTATGTCCGTAAGGAAAAAATAATAAAAAAAAACTCTTTACGGTCCTTTTAGGAGTTTATTCGAGTAATTATTGGACATAATTTAAAACTTTGTATCTCCTTTACTTTTTGTTAAAAATGGCGTTACAGACATAACATTTTTTATTTGAGACGTAACAAAAAGCTGTATGTTACGTTCGTAACGCAAGTATATTTCCAATTAAATAGATAAAACAGTACAGAATGAGGAATAAAAATTTTGAGTATGGTATGCAATACAATACACTGAAGTGACAAAAGTCATGGGATACCTCTTAATATCGTGTCGGCCCTCCTTTTGCCCGGCGAAGTGCAACAACTCGACGTGGCATGGACTCAACAAGTCGTTGGAAGTCTTCTGCAGGAATATTGAGCCACGCTGTCTCGATAGACGTCCATAATTGTGAAAGCGTTGATGGGGCAGGATTTTGGGCACGAACAGACCTCTCGATGGTGTCCCATAAATGCTCAATGGGATTCATGTCGGGCGATCTAGGTGGCCAAATCATTCGTTGGAACTGTCCAGAATTTTCTTCAAACCAATTGCGAACAGTTGTGGCCCGGTGACATGGCGCATTGTCATCCATAAAAATCCCATCGTTGTTTGGGTACATGAAGTCCATGAATGGCTGCAAGTGATCTCCAAGTAGCTGCACATAAGCATTTCCAGTCAATGTTCGGTCCAGTCGCACTAGAGGACCAAGTCCATGCCATGAAAAAACAGCCCACACCATTACGGAGCCACCACCAGCTTGAACAGTGCCTTGCTGACAGTTTGGGTCCATGGCTTCGTGGGGTCTGCGCCACACTCGAACCCTACCATCGGCTCTTACCAGCTGAAATCGTGACTCATCGGACCAGGCCACGGTTTTCCATTCATCTAGGGACCAACCGATATGCTCACGTGCCCACGAGAGTCGCTGCAAGCGATGTCGTTCTGTCAGTAAAGGCACTCGAGTCGGTCTTCTGCTGGAATAGCCCAAGAAATCCAAATTTCTCCGCACAGTTCTAGCAGACACGTCCATTGTACGTCCCACATTGATTTCTACGGTGATTTGACGCAGTGTTGCTTGTCTGTTAGAATTTACGACTCTTTGCAGACGTCGCCGGTCTCGATCTTTAAGTGCAGGCGGTCGACCACTGCGCTGTCCATGGTGGGATGTTATGCCTGAAATTTCATACTCTCGGCACACTCTTGACACAGTGGATCTGGGAATGTTGAATTCTCTAACGATTTCCGAAATGGCATGACCCATGCGTCTAGCTCCAACTAACATTCCGCGTTCAAAGTCTGTTAATTCACGTCGTGCGGTCATCATCACGTTAAAACCTCTTCACATGAATAACTTGAACAGAAATGAAAGCTCTGTAAAAGCACTGCGCATTTATACCTGTTCTATGCGATGCTACTGCCATCTGAAAATTTGCATATTGCTATCCCATGACTTTTGTCACTTCAGTGTATAACAACACTTCTGGTATTCTAGTTCTCTCTCTCTTTTTTTTAATGTTAGTAAATATTCAATTTTACTGTTTAAGATAATAAAAATACGCGTGCAGTGTTCATCACAATATAAAAATTTTTTTGTTCTCCAAAAAATGCAATAAATTCAATTAGTATTAATAATTGTACATTAGCAAAAATGCTTAGTAACTTGCGTAAAGAAAAACTCCTTCATTTTTCTGAGACTAATTCATCAAGCAGAAAAACAAAGTAGGGTGAGTTCTGGTGAGTGCGTACCCTTTTTTTCAAAGTTCATGTTCTCAGGGATGCTGCTCTGTTGAAAAATCTTGTACACTCACAATTTTATTTAGTTTTCTTTCCAGATCCTTTACTAAGATTTTCAAGCGTATAATATGTTAAAACAACCATAATCATAGGTTTTGTGACCTGGTTTATGACACCTATTCTAAGGTACGCACTTTCCCTACCTAGCGGGGTTAGTGCGTCCACCTTAAATTATGTGAATATGAACAGGAAAAAACTTCTGGCACATATTAAATATGTTAGGTAGTTGCCTTGGGATAATTCCTAATACTAGAGATCAGCACTTGCTTGCATGGATGAAACGCAATCAGATCCTACGTGTCTTAAAAACAACTGTGATTTGAAGATTGAGAGTGTTGTGTTTGTGATTCTTCCTCTGTCCTTTTAATAAGACCAAGTGAGCAAATGTAAGTTGTTTTTATTTAGTAATTAACACTTATAGTCTAAATAGTTTATTTTAGTTTAATACATTAATCAGTCTGTGTTTAAGCCAGGGTTCGCACTTACCCCTTCTTAAATGTAAGATGAGACATGTGCGTCCAATAGCGTTGTTGTAAGTTCGTACCCCTGTGATTTTCTTTACTTCTATTTATATAGTAGATAGTTAGGTGACCTAAGTGAACAATTCGTTTGTTTCCTAATAAATACGGTTTTAAAATATTTTTCTTATTAGAATTAGCAGCAGTAAGAAAAAACACAAAATAAAGAGCAAAAAAAAAAAAAAAAGAAAATAATTGGATCATGATATGATACTTGTACTTTTTTTTTCTTATAAGTTGAAATAATTTTTCACAGGGTGTTCTTCATTTTCTTAAATATAATTTAATTATTACTCCACCTTCGTTTTTTGAATCAGTTGGTTCCTTATTTAGTGTTTCACTTAATTTCGTTGCTTCATTTGTCATTCTGGTTTGAATGAAGTATAGCTTATGATCGCTATTTTCAACAAAAAATTTACTAACTGATATCTAAGAGTCAATATATTTCAGAGGTAATGAATCAAATTGAAATCTTATGCCGCAATCAATGTAAATATAAATACTTGATGAAAATGACGTAGGATTTATAATCGGCTTATAAGAGTTTTAAGCAAAGTTAAAGGTGAATTACGAGAGTCGGATTTTCCACGTAACGGTACACACTTGCCTCATCATAATGGTACGCACTTGCTCCGCATAATAGTACGCATATGCCTCATGATAGTGGTACGCACTTGCCCCATCAATAATGGTACGCACTTACCCCTACCTTACTTTAAAGAAAGGGAAAGTGCGTACCGTCATATAAACAAATTTTAGTCAAAGTATTTGATCAAAATACCCAATGTATGTTATTAGTAGCTATTATTCAAAAGAAACAACTTGCATTTCTTGACTTCAATTGCTTGGTATGACTACAAGAGAAAATGAAACAAAACCTTCTCAATCTTTACTTTGGAGTTTTTTTGAAGACATTTAAGTTGTCTCTGATTGTGTTTCGTCTATTGAATCCAGGCCTGAATTCTACCTATTGAAATTATCATTAGACAGTTATCTAACATAGTCGATGTGTTACCGAAGCCATTTCAACCCATAGTATTCATATAATTCCCAGTGGACGCACTTACCCCGTGGACGCACTTACCAGAACTCACCCTATTTAATATGAAGAATAACGAAAAAAAAGAGATACAAAATTAAATTGAAGGGGCAAGTGGATAAAGTTGATATGTAACAATTTTGGAAAAGCATACTTTGTACCATGGATGAGGGTACTAAAGTAATATATATATATTTTAAAGCTTTTTCTAGAAATTTAAAATATTGTCATATATTGCCTTTATTCACTAGCCTCTTCAATTGTGTTTGTGAGTTAACACAATTGAATACACACTAATTTGAATTTGTGTAAATCGGCGAAATTCAAATGTCACATCTATTGTCGCTCTAAGTATTGGAAGAAATGAGCATTACTTTTGAGTAATATGCGTAATTTGCATTAACCATTTGATATTTCAAGCAGTAAAATTGTTACTACGCGGCTGCTGAATATAACCATATTCTATTGGTTGTATATTCACCAAATGCCCGGTACTCGGCATCAGTAATTATTAGTAGCATAGCATAGCCTATATAGCCCCATAGCATAAACCTATGGTGTCCAGCACCCGTGGCGAACTTAGGAAATTGTGCACCCCCGCCCCCCTCCAGTCACCCTGATGAAAGGTCACTGGAGGTTAATGTGACCTCCCAAAACAATTCCTTCTTCAATTTTGTTCATATTTCGGCGAATTCAAAGACAATATTATAATTCTGATATTATTTTGGAAAATGTTTTTAATGATGCCCAATGATCTTTCTCATTATATATTTTATTTTCTCCTCTAGTTCTTATTTTGACGGCCTTTTCGTTAATATATTTTTACGACTTTTTCTTTAATATTATTTTTGCAGCTCGCCACGGACTGCTGCACCCGTGGCAAGAGCCACTCCTGACAACTCTTAGGTACATCGCTGGTAATTATATAAAAAACAACTAATAAATTATAAGCTAAGAAGAGCTCAAATACTTGTAACATTCTCAGAAAACATCCTCTATTTTTTACACTTCGTTGAGGTTCTCCAAAATCATCTGCCGCAAGGAGAAAAGAAGCGAAATACAATTCGAAGAAAGCTCTACGACTCGACTTATAATAGCTCATGGTTTTGCGACAAGCATTATCATTCCAGTACCTGAAATCCTACAAGCGCCTTTCCTAAAGAAATAAATATCGGAGGATGGTTTTCTGGGAGAAAAACAGCAGAGTCAGGAGGAAATAAAATCACTGACTTTTGCTTGTCATCATCGCTCTCATACATCATCTTGCTTCTCTTAACTCAAGTTACCGAGAGGACGGAAAAAAGCGATGTCGGAGAAGAGATTAAAAAATAAGATTCACGGAAATAGAAAAGTACCACACATTTCACAACTTAATTCGTACACAATGCTTGCTTGTACGATTTCCTAATCTTTCCCCAAAAGCTTAAATCAATAGCTTAGTGAAATGTATAAACCAATTTTTTTTCTAATGAAAATTTTAACTGAATGTAGATAAAGGACGGAATTTACTTTTGCTGTGCTTTTCAGCAAGAAGCTTAGCAAAAAAGAAATGCTTGCCATGTATTCTACTTTATGACCCCTTAATAATTTATTTTCTCACTCCAAGCAATAAAGTTTAAAATTTTGGAATCAAATTGTGTTCAATATTTAAGTTCCTAGTTTCATTGGTACTTTTTTCCAATATTCTGGAAGCTAAATTGACCCAGTGAAATATCAAAAAGCAAAATTTTACGTCGTTAAATTTGTACGGTACTTTTGCCAACATACAGCGTAGTCGTTTTCATAGTTTGTTTAGAACGCAGTACTTTAAAGAAACTCGATGCATTTGTTTATATTAATAATAATGATTGTTTAAAATAATAATGAATACAAATACCATTGTAGCTTAGATCGCTGATTTAAAATTGAAAACATAATTATAAAATCTGTTCAGGAGACACTGAAAGTTTGTTCCATACATTTAAATGAGAGTGATCAATTGAACATATACCGAAAGAAAGAATCGATTAGTCAATATATAGATAAATGCATGCGTGTATGTTTCTTGTAAAAATTCACAATTTAAGTCACATCTTTTCCAAATTTGGCACAGAAATCCTTTGATGCTCAAGAGTTCTCATAGAAGGAACTTTCCCTCCCATGGGGACAGAAAACAAGCGAAACGAAGTGTTTAAGCTTTATTATGACCCTTAACAATGACTGAATCTTTGAAAAAAAAAACAAAAACAAAAAAAAACAGAGATATCTAAATTTATATTATTAGTCATAAAGATTATCTTTCCATCACCCCCCCCCCCCGGTTGATGGGAAATTTTACTTTTTTTCCTTTTTTTTTATTTAAGTCTGATTATTGAGTATGCACTTGACACAACTATTATTTTTGAGCTAGACCATGTAACACTGGGCAACGCAGCTAGCGTTTTATTGATTGAGCAGAATAAACAAATAATATTTAATCCAAAATAAATTCACTTTTCCAAAACTGGAAAGTATATTTTGAAACGTGTTTGAATGACGTAACTTTAGTGCTGTTCTGGTAAGTTGATCTCCGACATTTAGTAAATTTACCTATTTTTCGAGTAATAGGAGCGAGTAATCTTCATGAATTTGAGTTTGGGTACTTTTGAAAAACGACTACGAAAGTAACCCAACTCAATTCAGGGTCAACTACAGTCTAATATTTTTTCCGGCGACCTCCGACGCTTTTGCGCATGCCTCAGGTCTCTTCTGATGACCTGGGGAGAAATTGAGAAAAGAGATCAGGAGTGTGAGGAGATTTTCCTTTGTTTTGTTTTGGTTTGCGATGGTTTGCGTTGATGTTTTTTTTTTATTATTATTTTTATTTATTAACCTTCCTTATCAGCTCTAGAAAAGAAAAATAATATCGGACTAAGCAGAAATGCTACCATGGTGCATTTGCTTAATCAAGCTGTCACTCCTTTTTGAAATAGAACCGTTCAAAGGTGCTAGGCGCACCTTTCGAGATTGAACAGCACCCTTCTCTGTGACCCGTAAAGGGGGTAAACATGGTCAATGTCGGTGATCAACTAACCAGAGCAGCACTATACTGCTAAAAGTCGTATTTGCACTTTTTGAAAAAAATGAGTTGTTGTCACTAAGTGATTCTTTGTCACGCATTTCACCTAAATACAATGTTCTATGGTCATTTGAGAACGGGAAATATTTTTTCAAAAAATCTGAAAAAGTATGGCCTGAATCAAATACATGGAGGCGCAAACTTTAAACAGCAATATCTCAGTTTGAGATCGTTTGCAGATACCACTTTTGCGCTTAGCACGGCACCTCATCAACCCTAATGGGGTTGCAAAGGGACACGAGTAAAATCAGGATAGAAACTAAATGTTTGCACACCTTCTTTATTTTTATGGAGAAAAAAAAACAATAAACGCATCGTTCTATTATAATATCTATCTGCCTAACTCGAAAATATATGAAATTGATAACTCTGGCTACTACAGTGTACATAAAAAAATCGATCGTGTCAATCTCGTGCAAGCGTTTTTACTTAACTACCAAATCATGAGAGGGAGAGAAAACGAGAAAGATTTTTTTTTCCCATTATATCTGTGTGAGGGGTGCACTCGTACTTCGAACCACACCGAAACATACAAAAACAAGATAAACGTGTCTTTCTCCCTGAAAACATAAGAATAAAATTGGCTTAGCTAGAGCAAACTCGGCAGCTACATAAACATGGGGTAGCAGATGTCACTATCAATAGTCGCTGAGCTTTGTCGCTTAAAAGGTGATGGAGTAGTGCTTTCGCACACATCTATAAATATCATCACTTCAACCAACGCAACTTGAAATGACTTAAGGTCATTTTTCACGGTGCCATTGAAATTTTTTGAGGCAGGATTGTTTTAGAGGTGCTTTGACCTTTTTGAATCATTAAATATACACAAATGGAATGCACCCTACCTCGAAAAGGAAGTTTTATGATGTTTAGATATTTGAATTTTACGTGCTTCAAAATCTTTTCAACTAATCACGCCTTTTTAATGATCAAATTTTGGATCGAGATGAAAAAGAAATTGAAATGTGTTTTCTTAAAAATTCTGAAAAATAATTATTAATATTACACTACATTTCATATTTCCCATTGAATTAGCAGCTCTTTCTATGCATTGTTGTTTCAAATTTTACATTATTTGTTTCCAAAAAATAAGGCAACATTCTTAAGATGACATTTTCACTATAAATACAGAAAAAAGAACGAAAAAACTGCGTATCAATTTCTCAATTTCTTATCCCATAACGATACACCTAATGAGAAACAGCTTTTAAAGTACTACTAACCTGATAAAAGGTTGGATTGAAAAGTTTTGTAGTTAAAAGAAGCAATTCAAGGCAAATAAATACATGAGCTTTTAAAAGAAAAGTCTCTATCAAAAATTTTTGCATTCCGAAATATTCATTTTTGTAGTTCTCCGTCTTATTAGAAAATAATTAGTTTTAAATTCTACCAATTTTTCAATTAAAAAAATCTCTGTATATACTGTTAAATAATAATAAGTAACCGTATTCATCTTTCACATCTCTTACATTTGAATATCAAAATACAATATCATTTTATTTATTATCATATATATATATATATATATATATATATATATTCATGTATATATATAGCTTCAAACTTTACTAACCAATTCTTAAGTACGTAGATGCAATCAGACTGTCCGATTTTCTCGTAGACCGTAGATGGCTTTAATCATAACAAAATATGTTACATGGGGAATATTAAGGAAGAAGAATTGATTACATAGTAAAAACCCAAAAGCTGCGGGGAGGATTCCTTAAAAACATTCATTGCGCTGCTGTTTTGATGAACTAAAAAAGGTTTGTTTGTGAATTAACACCCTCCCCCAAGTAAAAGAAATGTTTTGTACTGCCCTGCTATGTTTACAGAAAGCTGCTGACGAGTAAAATGCCTGCATTATTTTAGAAATATTAATGAATTAGTACATTAAAAAGAAAACTTGTTTTTATCTGCCAATTTCTAAGAACTCTTTGAATTTTGTTTTGTAGGGGAGCTGTTATAATCCTTCACGAAATACTGATTTTCAAAACTTCTCATAGACTTATAAGAAGATATGTAAGCCATTATTTGCAGTATTTAATTGCAAAAAAGTAATCCAATAACAGTTATGAATAACAGAAATAAAATCATAATAAAGTTTGCTAAAATAAACATCTTGGAGTGAATTAAATTATGAAGAATTACTAAATCTTTAACACTTAATTAAATCTATAACTTCATTTTATACACGACAACGCGACTATGTTTCATTCGCATACAGTTTAATTGTTTAATAGCTTCTCAAAACGAGAGACTAACGGGACCTTTTCGGTTTCAGAAAACACATAAGAGATGGCGCCACAGAACTTGTTGCTTATTTTTTTTTCCTGCAGTATTAAGATGAATTGCAACGTAACAAATATTCAGGGAGCCCGCTACGAAAAGAGGACAAGGAAGTCGCCAGGGAGGGGGGCAGAGCCGTCTTTTTTTTGGGGGGGGGGGGTAGGGCTCAAGCCCCCTCCAAAAATTTTCAAAACTCTAAGAAAAATGCTTCTTATAGTTTCTCACAGAAAAATTACTATTGCTATTTTATTTTAATTTTCTTATTTACTTTGAAACTGCATTTGAAAAATGAAATTATCAATTTTGAATCATTGTACAAATTTAGAGTTTTTTCTGCGGTATTTATTTTTATTATAGTTGTTGCAAACATAATTTCCTCACAATTAACCTTTCCCTTTACATTATAATACCACTAAAATATTCTTCAGATTTGTAAGTACCAAACAGTCTTATATGAGTAAACTCATTTTTCCAGATTTTTTTTTTCTTCATTGAAAAGAAGATGAAATCTTTTTTTTTTACATTTTTCATTTTAATAACCTTTTAACATCTATTGTGACAAAAATCAACAGAATATAGAACAAGAAATCAAATTTTATTGACTTAATAGATTTCACGAGAAATAGGTTTCATAAAACCCTCCCCGAAACTAAGGTCTGGTTACTGGCCTAAAGTGGGGCTACCCCCTTTTCCATTTTTCAGTTACGTGACAGTCAATTTCATTTTAATGAAGGAGAAAAAAAAATTTAAAAAAGAAAAAGCTTAGACAGTCCCCCAAAAAAGGAAATATAATAATAATAAATGAATAAATGGGAAAAGGATCTGAAAAAGGTTTTTTTTCTCTAATTTTAAAGGAAAATGCAATATTGTAATAATATTAAGGAAGTTCCAACATTCTTTATTATAGGTTACCTAACTAAGGGTACCGTGATCAGATTTTTAAACTAAAAACCTTTACTTATATACCATTGATAGGGGAATGTCCCCCCCCCCTCTAAATTCAATGCGTCATGAAACTGTAAAGTTCCTGATCTCACATGAAAAAAATAATTTTAACTTGAGTCCCTCCCGTGCAATGTACATTTTTTATGATATCAACAAGAGCTCTCGAGGCATGAGTTTTCTTAAACTCCCTAAACTCAATTTTGAAGAATTCGATTATATTTATTTAATTGTTCCTTTAAAAGGTGTTGTAATAGAGATATTTTTAAATACATCTAAAGGATAAGTAAATGAAATAAATATCCAGAGAAGAATAATTTTCGAGAAATTTCCCTATCGGCTGTTGCACTCGAGTTCGAATGATGTGATGATAATATCTGAAGCTGAAGTTAAAGTTAGTGGTAAGACTGTAAGACATGAATACATTCTTGTCAAATGTAAAGCGAGGAAAGAATTTCCAACGTTTCGCAAAAAAGATTAATTTTTTTTAACCACCTAATATTCAACATGCATGAGCTATTACATGATATAATTTTAATAGTTTTTTTAAATACTCGTTTTATCTGCATATAATTCAAGAAAAAATTACCATTATATAGCAATAGTAGAATTAATTTTATTTAAGGTTTTTTTAAATTAATTAACTAATATCAGTTCTAATTTAGAAAAAATATTTTTTTTTTTTTCTTTTTTTGAACACACTTTTTTTTTTTTCATTTTCTTTCATTTTTTAATGCGAGAGGGGTGCGGTTAAATATTGGCTGAAAGTTATGAAATTGTTTGTGGTCCCTAATTGATCCATTGTGAAACATTCTCACGAACAACGAGCAAAAATTTTGTCATGTTCTTCACAATGTATAGTTTACAAAAAAAGATCCCCTCCCCCTGGTTTTCAATGTCTATAAGAGGCGCTGCTTCCCATTTACATTGTTCAAGAGGTGGGAGGGGAGTGAGTTGAAACTAACCTATTGCACAACTTTTACGCAGTATGTGCAAACTGATTTCAAAAAAAAAAAAAAATCGGCCTTTTCCCACCCTACAGAGCAGCACCCTCGAATATTTCGGATGATGAGCTCTTTATTCTTCATAAAGACTAAATTTCAAGGAACTACCCAAAATCCATTTTATCTCAAAACATTCGAAACATTAAGAGCAGGAACATTCTGGGATAGTGTTGAGAAATGCCGAAGCACGTTCGGAGCTTGGAGAACAAAAAACAGTGGGTATGATTATCTTTGTTACGTTGGAAAACTTTTTCTGGCAAACTAAATCGAAATTTGATTTGTAATGCGGACTATAAAGTGTCCTTGTGTTACACCCTTAATTCTCCACGTATGTAAACTTAAACATTATTTTCTTAACAACGTCTCATCTTGAGAAACAAACTGTAACAAAACGTGTTGTTCTGTTTCGCACAAAATGAACGACTGCTATTGTAATGCACATTACTTCGCCATTCAATGACGAGCATTTAACATGACTTGAAAGTGATTCCGTGTAGAAGACAACAGAAAAGTCACGACGACGTGAGAAATCCGTGTCTTGTTCGGGCGTTAATGTCATCCAAGTCGTAGCAGTTATTATTAGCGCTACCTTCTGCTGTGCAATGGGTGCTAATGAGGTGCACGTGTCGCACCCCTTAACGCCCCCCGTATTTCGATGCCGCTCATTTAGCCCACGAGCAGGAAAAAGGGAAAGGCGTTAACGATCTTTAACCTGTAGTGGGGGGAAATGGAATGAGGGGAAATGGAATGGGAATAGAATGGCTTCTAATGGTTAGATAATAAAATGCAGGTATTGCCACGTCTGATTGTCGGAGATGATAAAGGAAATGCTGGCCCTTTTCTTATTACCGGTAAAGTGTAAACATGGGTTCAGAGGAAATCGTTTAAATTCTTAATGAAGACCAAGCGCTTTTTTTCCGTTTGATGTTTGGGAATACAGTGAAATCTCACTTATGCACCTCCTCTTTTATGCACCTTTTTCACTTATACGACGATTTTAAATGATTCCAGCACTTTCCATAGCAAAACAATGATAGTATCATTCGTTTATGCGTCGCTCTAAAGATAAATATTTCACTTATGCGCCGAATTTTCCGTAAAATGTTAAAAAAAAAAAATAAATAAGCCTTTTTCTTCACTTTCATCTTTAATCTTTCGCCTTTATTGCTCACGGAAGGCATTTTTTCCGCATGAACTAGGGTTTGGAGAGGGATAATTACCTTTTATGGATCGTTTTAATGGGAACAGTTTGTAATTAGGTACGCTACAAATATTGTTTTCTCTTTATCATTGTAGTTACGTTACAGTAATACGTCCCTCGTGTGTAGAAACATTCTAATTCATTCTCTCATTAGAACCTATGTTGCGTTTTAGTCCTTTAAATAGGCTTGTTCACTTATACGTATCTCTCACCTATGCGCCTTTTTCTGTTGTTTCCTTCGGCTGGCGTATAAATGAAAGTTCACTGTATTTAGACTTGTACCATCGAATCAAGGTCTTTTAGTGAATTTTGATAATTTATTTTTATTTTAAATTTAACGAAAATGTTCTGCCATATCATTTTTGGGCAATTTAAAAAACGCTATCAATTAAATAAAAGAGCCTATCCGGGAGGGTGAGGTTTGCAAAAAACCTTGTAATTGTGCTAATAGGTTAACTGTAATTTCAAAAAATATTTACTTGATTATTTTATAGATTTTTTTTTATTCTGACATCACTTCGATAATTTTAAACCAGCTGTAAAATCTCCCCCCCCCCTTTCCAACATTAGCGGCTCAAAATATCTGCTCCATTTTTGACTCCAGAAAATTGCAATTTTGAAGTAAGTTCTGTTAACAGAGAGAGAGAGAGAGAGAGATACTCAAGTCATAAAAGATTGAATCTTGTAATTGGTATTTACGATAATGTGTAGGTGAATTAAGTATTTTAGACGCAGAGTATCTGAGTATTAGTCCTATGATATCTATTTTCTTCCTGTATAGGAGTATTATCTTCCTCCATTCCACCAATGAAAGATTTTTGAAGCAATCATATAACTAACAATAAAAGTATAGCGTTGTTTATTATTTGAAAATTTGTACATAAAATGTCTCAACTTATTGTTTGTTTTCTGGTCAAGAGAAAAAATATGGGGCCCATCAAATAATAATAATAATATTGTAATAATAATGTAAACATATTAATAATAATCATAATAATTACTATCATTATCATCTTCATTAATCATCATAAATAATTTAAATACAAAAGTTAACATTAAAGGTTTGAAAATTAACATATTTAAAGGTACTAAGGACATAACTATTTAACAAGATAAAAAACATTTGAACCAGTAATTTATTTGCAGTCGCAAAATCACATTAGTAAACTAGTTAAGAAATATGTAAATGTACAATGTTCTTTTTGAACTGAAAATGTGTGCATAAAATTTTGATAGAATCTTTCTAATTTATAAATTGTTTCGATTTATTATTGAGCGACACAATACCAAATGTTATCCTTTTCGCTTTGATCTGTTTAAAAAATATCTAATTAGTTAATTTACCGGAATTCAATTGGTCAGATCTCGAAAAAAATATTTTTATTTCCTCTTGAATTTACCTTTTTATGATTATTATTTTTTTATACGAGTGAATTACTTTTCTTGAATGTTAAATCCAAGACTTCACTCGATAACGTTTTATACAGGCTTATTTATTTCTTAGAAGATCAAAGGCACTGGCTCGGCCGCTAGGGAGCGCTGAATAATCACTGCACCTACCGCGCCAAAGTTAGCATGTGATGTTTTTCCAAGCATTAGGGGTTAAAAAATATTCAAATTCCAACAAAACATTCTAAATTTACCGTCTGCAGTGTTTATTCTATTACATTATAATTTATTTCTATTGAGATTGCTGGCATATTGGTGAGAGTGATATTTTCATTTTTAATTTATTGTTTGGTGCTTGAAGTTTGTTGATGTTTATCGTTTTCATTGTGAAGAATAATGTTACGAAACGGTTTTATTCACCATTTGCAGAATATTTCTTTTCAAAGTAACTACTAGGGATTTTATTAATTGAAGATTTACAGTCATATTTTTCAGGTAATTTAAAAAGATTTTAATTGTAAAAACTTAAGTAAATTCTCCCATTAAAAGAATTTTAGAATGATTTATTTCGCATGAGATAAAAATTTTCCTCAGCTTATGTTCATGTGATTTTAATTCGAACTTAAATATTTTAAGATAATTGAGTTTTATGTCTATTTAATTTTTGCCCTGAATATCTTTTTAAACACTTTTCTTGAGGAGAAAAATCCACTTTTAAATTAACTTCAGCACTTTCGAACTCAATTTTGAAATTTTACTTAAAAAATAAAATGATCTGATTTGTAAACAATATAAAGGTACCAAAAAATTCAGCACATATCGCTGGACAATCACCACCGTTTTTCTCTCATGGATTTTAATTAAATGGAACAGGCTGTACGTTATCTAGTGAAGCAGTGTTAAATCTAAATTCTTTCAATATGCTTTTGAGGTTGAGTTTCGTAACAAAGTGGCATATTTTAAAAACCTTCTCGTTTTAATTTTCTCAAAAATTATTTGATTAGTTCATCAGAATCCAACTTTTTTACACGTACAACACAACGAAAAAAATTGCTTAATTTTCCCCAAATTGTCCATATAGTCTATTTTGAAGTTGGTTCTCTTTTAGTGCTCGTAATTATGTGCAATTGATACAGAAGACTGAAAGATTTATAGTGCACCTCTGGTAACTTGAGCTATGATCTTGACAATGTTTGCCTCCTTTTGGGGAGGAATTCAGTAAAAAGGAACGTGCTTTTCTAGCGGATAGGGGTTGGAATACAATATGAAAGTAACCTAACTCAATTCAGAACCAAATACACTTTCCTTTTTACACCCAAAATTGGTAAAAATTGTCAAGGTCATAAGTTCCTGTTAAAGAAAAAGAAAAAGATATCGAGGTAATACGTACCCGTTTTTTGTGTAGGTTGGTCTTGTCCTAGACTCCAATGAGGGGGGGGGGACAATGTAGTTGGTCCAATTGTCGGAGCCTAACAGTAATTCCTTTTTACGTCTTAGTACCGAATTCTTCTGGTACAGGATTATGTTCTCTATTTGCTAAAAATTGCACCATTCAAAAAAAAAAAAAAAATTTCGTTACATTTCATGAATTTAAAAATTATTTTCAGTACCGGTCTTATAAAACTCCTTTTCTTGTTTATGTTACGAAAACTTTTTTAACTCATTAGATTTCACAAGAGAAATCAAGCAGTTTTTTCATATTCCTTCAGGTGTTATTTGTTGTTGACTCACATATATACGAACGCCCATGATTGTTGAAAAACTTACAAACTTAATAAATATAAATGTGTCATTAATTAAATGTTGCTAAATTGTTGCTGAGCAATTCTTATTTTGTGCTTTTAATTGCTATTAAAGTTACTGCTACGAAAAATATTCTTGCTCATGGTTGAACTTCATGAATGAAAGGTTTGTTTCAAATAATTTAATATGATAATGTAAATATGATGTCTTAAAACTAGAAATTTTGTCGTTTGAGTATTTTTGAAATAAACAGTTTAAATGTAATTTATTCTTTTCAAAACTCATTAAGTCAATTAAACATCAGAACACGAAAATGTCAAAAGTTACTAACATTCTTCAAAACGTTCATGACATTTCCTCTCCTTTAAACTCACATCAAAAGCTAATTGATCAAAAGAGCTCTTAATTGACATCGTCGTTAACCACTGGAAATATTACTATTTGGATTCAGTTACACGCTTTCGCGTAAATAACGATGTTATTTATTTACATTTGTTCACGCGACTCAACAAAGGATAGCACATCTGTCTTGCGCTTTTGTTTTCCCTTGAACATCTGCCATTTGGATGCTAAGGTCAGGTAATGTTTCTACTGTCTAGCTGTAAAACTTTTGACCATAATGTGATTTATTTTGTCTTAAATAATGTTCCGTTCATGAACCTTCCTACCAATAGCAATAAAATATTTTGCATTTCGAAAATATTCAAAAATAATTTATGCCTCATTTACAGTTAGAAAAAGAAGGGAAAAAAACGCGGCTAAAAGTTACGTTTGACAAAATAATAATTCTTTAAAATTTACTTTCTGATTCTGGATATTAAACACACTTAAAAAAAGGGTTTTATGTTCCTGTTAAAATATTTTCAAGAAGCATTTGTCATTTTAAAGTTGTTAATTAAAAAAACTGAGTAATGTGCAACTTGTACCCTCAGCATTTTGAAGAATGTTTACAATATTGCAATGTGTGCCCTTTACATTTTAGAAACAAATTTAAGACTATTTCCTGCGTATACACTCAACGTCACATAAAAGTACATTTCTGATTTTTTGCCATCAATATGTAAACAAACTGAACGTAAATGAAGGATTCTTCTATCTAAAGGAAGATTATTGTATTGCACACTCTCAGCATATAGTAATGCCACCTTTAAAATAACTTGTCTTAAAAATCTTCTTTCCATTGCACACGACATGATGATTGATCTTGGTTTTTGAAACTGAGGAGTAAATGCTATACTAATATAGATTCTTTTATATGTATTTTTTTAATATCAGTGTACGCAGGAGTTTTCGTGTGCTACAACCGTTAGCACTCCCCTTGGTTTAGGGTCGACTTCGCATTCAAATGCTACGTCTGCGATTTAGTTGCATTAAGGACTAAATACAGTTTTGTTTATTTTAAGCGCTATTTATTCAGTCAAACAAACTTTCTTTTCTTTATATTCTACTCTTTTTTCATATAAGAAAAAGAAGACACACTTGAATCTTGCAACTCAGAGATTGAGAAGCATTTAAGATAAATAAAATACAGCGAAAATTTCACTTAAAACTTAAAACTCTTAACGCTTTGGACGAAAAACTTGATAATCAAATGAGGAAAATATTTAATAAGTTCATCATTATAAACAGTTTATTAGCTTACTTCTTTAAAAAGCACGGCACATACAATGAAATCTTATAAATTTCAAGGGACCGCTAATTCGTTCATTGTAAAGGGAATATTGTTATAATAAAATTCGTCAAATGTAATGTAAATTAAATGGGGAATGAAAATTTCTTTCACTCAAACGAATATTTCATTGTATTGGTATTCCTTGTAAAGAGATTTCACTGTATAACCTTTCATGTGGAATTAGAAGTTTCGCAGGAGTACGTATCTGTACCTAAGAACCAGGCCGATATAAGTCCAAAAATGGCAATTTTCATTTTTGCTGCATTGTATATAGAATCTTATTCCGCATCGACCCATGAGAATGATATTCTAGAAAATAAATTTCTTCACAATTATTTAGCAGTGTTAAAAGAGCGCGAATCCCATCCTTTGCATGCATCCAACAATCGTTTTCGCCCTCTACTGAAAAGTGACAGAAATGGACTTACGTTAATCTGGTTCTGAGGTAAAGATATTTAGGCAGAAAAAAACCGTGACCCTC